>OZ024859.1:4675949-4705323 GCA_964017155.1 Oasisia sp. SBJ-2009
TGCCTGTTCACCCAAGTTTTTCCTCTGACACACACACACACGCACGCACGCACGCACGCACGCACGCACACACACACACACACACACACACACACACACACACACACACACACACTGGAGTGGTTTTACATTCACTAACGAATGCGTCGAACGTGGTCATACTTTGGGAAATGTATCTAACTCCCACCGTCGTTTAAATGGGTCATGCTCTGTGATCACAGAAAACTTCCTGCTTATAAGTGTGTCGATTCGCAACGCTAATCCCAATAGCATGGTGTAGTTCTACATTCGTCTGGAAAATACACATTTACCTGTGACACAATCTTTCTTACGAGAACATTCACCTACCTCTTTCTCGACCCAACTACTCTGCTAGTGACCAAACTGGAGTGTGCCCGATATGCCAGGCGAATTGTACCGTAGCCCGCGCAGTCCACAGATAGCATCGAAACACTTCAATCAGTTTGCAGCGAACCTGTCGCTGTAGGTTAAGTCGTCATTGTTTGTGCGAGTCTGACCCAACTATATGGTTCGGTGTAAGGGGGCTTCTCAAAACGTTCACTGCATCCAAAGCCGTAATATAGTTACTATCATCACCACAACACCAGATATTTGGTGTGGGGTGTCGTATAGAAGATTACCATTTTAAGACCAACCAAATTACCGTTTCTCTTATACCGAACTATAAATTATATGTTACTTTTTGCCCGCAACACAGAACGTTACACACGGAGAGGAAGTAGGCCTCAGGATACGAATTCGTCAAAGGTTGAAACCGAACCATGTCAGGTCATGGCTACCTTGTTGTCATGCATCATAAATCATTCGCCTATGCGTGTTTCACCATTGGCCACCGGGGACTTACCCCGTGCTACCTTGTATTCCCCGTATGTTTCCCGTATATTTCCCGTGTTACCCCGTTTATTCTCCTAGCGTTACCCCTTGTGTGAACGCTCTTGAGACGGCGCTGTGGGAACTCGAGATCAGATCTATCTATCATAAATGCACAGGTTATCAATGAACAACCCGTAGCAGTCTATTGAAATGCGAGCTATCATTACCTCCCTGCAGGGTCCCCTTACCTGTCAGCCAACGCAACTGTCAATCACGATTCACGGTTGAGCGAATCAGAATTTGATCAACAGATTGTAACAGGAAGTAACCGGTGACTGTTCCATTTATGTCACGACTCCTGACAACTGTTTACGTCGAAGCAACACACGCCCGCGACACACTAGAATGGTTCGAGTATTTGCGGATTTCGTACACAGACTCATTTGTAAGGCCATAAGTAGAATTACCAGGAAGTAACACAACCTTACATAAAATTGTTGTTTCTCACTGGAAATATTCTTGTACTTGGATTAAATTTCGAGTGATTCTTCTGGTTAAAATGTATGTGTTTACAGGCGTAGTAGAAGGGGGCTACTCCAGGGGTGGGTTGTGAGGAGGAGGGGGGGGGGGCAGAACGTTGTTGCAGAAGGTGACTTGTAACGAGACGAAGGGGGCTCAGTTTTGGAACGAGGAGAATTGGAATAAGGGATTACATAAGGGCTGAGTTAGAAGGGGTATGTTGGACCATGAGAAAGGATAGAACGATCAGACAGGGGGTGAGGTGGAACAAGGAGAGGGGGTACTGCAACGTTCCCAACTTCAGAACATCTAGGGGGCAATTTATCATGTCTAGGGGGCATTTCATTCTAACTCTGGCGTAACGCCTTTAAATGCATAAGGTCTAGGGGGCATCCGACCCAGGCCACCTAAAACCCCTATTGGTGCAGGTGGGTGGTTTGGGAAGCGTCAGGATGACAGCATAAGGTATCGTGTTGGTGACATTGTTTTTTTTTGGGGGGGGGTTTGCGTCTGATGGTTCATGGTGTTATTACTTTTACATAATATTATGTTGATACAAAAAGTAAAACGTAAAACAACACAGATAGATTGTCAAACTAACTTACTGAAAAAAGTGTCAACTGACATGCAAGGCGGGAAAAAACACAATCGTCCTGTTTTTTTTGGCTTTCCAAATGACCCAGAACGACTAGCGGCAAGATGGCACATCACCTGCTGTACGAGGACACACCACTCTCTCTCTCTCTCAGTATATACATACATACACACACACATATATATATATATATATATATATATATATATATATATATATATATATATATATATATATATATATATATATATATATATATATATATATATTGACCTTCACGTATCACATGACACTGATTGTCTGTCTGTGTGTGCGTGCGTGTGTGCGTGTCCTTTGAACTGACTCTCTCTGTCTCCATTGGCCTTCACGTATCACATGACACTGATTGTGTGTGTGTGCGTGTGTGTGCGTGTGTGCGTGTGTGTGCGTGTGTGTGTGTGTGTGTGCGCGTGTGCGTGCGTGTGCGCCTGCATGTGTGTGTGCTTGCGTGCGTTTGCATGCGTACGTGCGTGTGTGTTGGTGGTAGAGTGCGTATGTTGGTGGTAGAGTGTTTCCTTTGATTTCTTGCCACAATAAACATTCATTACCACATCAACATGCTACATTTTATCAGATCTAATGGCCAGTTCACGAGTGAAACGTCTACACGCCTGAAAGGCAACGTAGTGCAGTGGTCGGAGTCCTCACGTGTGTCGTTGTGGTCAGCGCCGGCCGTCAGAGGCAGGTCGATGTCTGAAGTCAAGCGTAGCCATGCCAAGAAGATAACGTCATGATAAGAATGAACTGGGCTATGATTAATACCGTTCTTGGTAGAATAGTTAATCCACGGTGTCCGAACTTTGGGCATTTAAATGTTCTTTTTGTGTGGGCAAAATCCATGTGTCAAAATGTCGTCAGTCTAACTTCTGGATACTAAACGTAATGCTTGCCGACGATATCGCGCCTACATCGATCCGTTACCGCAGGCAGCGTCGCTGGCGTTGCATCTGCCTCATAGTGAGTGCCACTGTTGCGAAATGTGTGATGATCAGTGACTTCGGCTATTGTTTCAAAAGGGGGCCACTTTGCCTTCCCGTAAATGTTTGGGTGGTATTTTGGACGCCCCGGACAGCGAGTAGTTCCCCAGGCTATTCGACCATATCCGGTCCAATATCCATGGCCTTAGTTAATATAATCAGTTCCGTAAATACATAATTTTGTATATAATATATATATATGTATGTTAGTCAACCAAAAATGTGGATTAATGATTTGTTCTTAGGGGAGTAAATGTATGTGTACTAGTCCACTGGACAAATGGTTCAATTTCCTAATTTGAACTCCTCAGATTTAGGCGAAAATTATGACAAGCGGACAGTGTTAGTCACCAGTTGAAATTGGAAAGACAACCATACCTTTTAGCTCAGGTGAGCTGACTTTCAAGTAAGTACTATCTGCTGGGATAATATTCTTCATTGACACACGTGGCTCTGCTGAGTCGACCTTACTACCTTAAATTAATTATATCAAACAGTTTGATGTGTTCCAGGCAGAATAGTAAATAGAACGTATTGTTTTGACACCAGGATTGCCACCGAGCTTGATCTTCGAGGACATTGGCGCATAAGTGTTATTATTATTATTAGGATCATATTCAACCAGTGGCTAATATTTTATAAAATATTTATTGTGTAAAAATATTTTTTTATTGCTCTATTTATCGTCCATGCATCACACCCCTTTAAGTACATATAATAAATATATAATTAAATTAAAAGGGCCTGCATTGACATTGTATTGCAGAACCAACATACAGCAATAATGTAACCAAGAATGTTTGTGAATACATATGCCCCCCCCCCCATGCAGTTTATTGAATGAATGTGGCCCTCGAACAAAAAAGTTTGCTTGGGCATGTTTAAGATTTAAAAAAATCTGTTTCACTCTGTTAAAATACAGTGTAACAAGTGGAATCTAGGACATTTAAAAATGACAAATGGGGTTTTTGGTATCTCTTAAATACACCTATGAATTAACTGTAGTTTTTATTTTACAGTGAAAAGAAAACAGACACGATAAAGAATGTGCTTAATTCTGTCTTATTCAACTACAAACATAATAAGTGAAATACAAAATGATATCAGATAAACTAGTACAGGTGACACAGACCAGGACAACCCTGGCAGTACATGTGGTTTATTCTACGCCACATCAAGCCACATTCCCCCTTACTATCACTAACATAAGAAACCACAGAGTTATCACTAATGGCTAAGTCTTGTCACATTCAGCTACAGTACACAGGTGACAACCCGACTTAACAACACTGACACAGGCAGCATTTCACACATTAGGACCCTGCAAGAGACTGACACCGTCACACAAACACACATACCCAGATACAGAGTAATGTTCTAGACAGTGTCACACTACCTCATTTGTCAGACAAAGACACTCATTTAACTAAAACGTCTGGATCATTTTGAATGTTTCGCAGTCAATATTTGCAAACACTGAAGTTGCACCTTCCACAAAAGATGCAGTGTCTGTGATCTGACTTAATCTCATATCAGGGTGGTGACCTACAGGAGACACCCCAGTCACCCGTCCTGTCACAGTCTTGTCATCTTCTACGTTGTCCACGGATCAGTCCACTCACATGAGAGGGGGGCGAGGTGGGCGTTGCCACCGCGGGGGTCCACCAAACCCACCTCTGCCACCCCTACCCCCCGGCCCCGGGCCACCAGGGCCCGGGGGTCGGAACCCCCCACGTGGCCCTCCCATCAGAGGGTGTACCCCGCCCCCTGGTCCTCTCGGACCCCCAAATCCTGGCCTTGGTGGTGGAGGTGGACCCCCGAACCGGGGACCACCCCTTCCAGGGGGTGGCGGTCCTCTGAACATGCCTGGTCTAGGGGGCGGTGGTCCTGGGGGCATGCCGAACGGGGGTCTCATTCCACCCCGCCCTCCCCTCGGACTGAAGCCACCGCGGCCGCCGAACCCTGGCGGTGGTCCGTCCATGGGGTGTGGCTTGATGGGGGGTGGACCGTCATGGGGCGGTGGCTTCGACCCCAGCAGACTCTGCTTGTCCTCCATCTTCACCTCCAACTTCTTGTCTTCCCCGTCACCCTGACCCTGACCAGACCCAGCCTTGTCCTGACTAATGCGACTACTGGACACACCAGTGTCATTCTTGTCTGCCGCTCCTGGCCTCGTCCGGCTGTCCTCCTGACCTCCCGACTGACCTCCACGACCTTGGAAGCCATTGCCACTCGGTGGACCGCGTCCCTGGTAATCTCCCTTCCCGACATCGCCCACACGGTCTCGCTGACCCTGGAAGTCCATCCTGCTGTCAGCTGGAGGGCCCCCGCGACCTCTGAACTCCATCTTACTGTCCCCCGACGGGGCTCCGCGCCCCCGGAAGTCCATCTTGTTATCACCCGGAGGCCCACCTCGACCCCTGAAGTCCATCTTGTTATCACCAGATGGAGCCCCCGGGCGGTCTCCGCGACTCTGGAACTGGGAATACTCGTTCGAACCGCCCTGGGCCGGACGGTCCCCGCGACTGGCAAAACGATCACCAGGTGGCGTTGACTGATTCGGGTTGTCTCGGTAACGACTGTCCTGGTCGCCGTTACGGCACGCGTCACGATTTGGGTACTGACGTGACCCGCCTTCCGACCCAAACGACCGACCGTCATCGTGACTGGATCCGAACCCACGGCCAGACTTGTCACGGTCCTGGAGCGATCGGTTGTCATCTCGACGCGACAAACCGAACTGGCGAGACCGGTCCTGGAACGAACTCTCCTCCTTGACCGGGGCGCGGTCAGGGAATGACCGGCTGTCGTTACGGCCGCGGTCCGACTGCGACCTGTCGTTGAAGTTTCCGCGGGAAGAGACTCCGCGGTCGGAGCCACGTCTGTCCGTCCGGCTGTCCGTGTCACGCGGCGCTGCTCGCCACTCCGACGACACGGTCTGACCTCCGAACCCACCTGACCTACTGCTGCCCTGGTCCGACGAACCCCGACCCCAGCTGCGGCCATCACTGCGCCTGTCCTGTCCACCACCACCCCCCTGCTGACCCCCCGTGTAGCTGCCCAGTATCCCGGGGCGCTCGGAGGGTGGGGTTGTGTCGTTGGATGTCTGCGGCTCCCATCGGCTCTTCCTTGGCTTCTCGTTTCTGCGCCCTGCATCGTCAGCGTCCTGCTTCACCCTCCCGCCGCCCCCATACCCCGCCCCGGACCAGCTCTGTGAATTGTTACCCGATCTGCTGAACCCTCCGGAGCGGTTCTGGTCGCCCCACTCCTGCCAGTTGTCCGACTCCCCCTTTGCCGATTCCCTCTTTTCCTGTTTCCACGCCTGGCCCCCGGACGCCTCAGTGCTGCTGGAGTCGCCGTAGCTGTTGTTGCCATAGCTACGGTAGTAGCCACTGCCAGACCCAGCCACAGACACACTGGTCTGTCTCTCCTCGCTGGCCTTAGCCTTGCCGTAGCTGCTGTAGTCCGTCTTCTGTCCTGTTGTCCCAAAACCGTCATCTGGTCTGACCGCCCGCGCCAGTGCCACTTTGGCCAGCCCGTCGACCTTCTCCGCATATTCCTCGGGCCACTGGTCAGTGATGGTTGTGTAGCCGGGGATCATGCCGGACACTGCAGACTGGGCAATTGATTTACCCGGCGACTGCGCCGTAGACCACGCAAGAGCCATCCCAGCCTTGCGCTGCTGGAGCTGCTGTTGCAGCTGCAGCTGCTGCTGTTGCTGCAGGTAGCTCTGACTCAGCTGCCCGCCGTCTGCCAGGCCAGGGTAGCCGTAAATACCCTTCACGGGGGCGGCTAGGGCCGGCTGATACACGGCGGCCCCGTACATAGACTGGGCCATGGCGGCCCGCTGAGACTCCCCAAGCAGGCGTTCGTACGCCGACGGCATCGACGGCATCACTGCCACTCCTGGCAACCCTGCCACCCCGTACATGCCGGCGGCGGCATATGTGACGGCAGATCCGGGGGGTGGCGCCTGTACCACCTGGTGCGCCTCGGCACTGTAGGCTTCCGCATACTCCTGCTTGATGAAGTCCAGGGCACTGCCCCCTGTGTCCACCTTCTGCTTCTTCTCGGGGGCACTCGCCACGTCCTGGGGGGGCGGGGGAGGGGGCTGGCGGCCAAACTGAGACGCCCACACCTGGGGACAGAGCAAGGGAAAACATTACATTAATTTCATAAATAATTTCATAAATTACGTGAATTATAATTACAATATTTATATATATATATATATATATATACATACATATATATACATATATACATATATATATATATATACATATATGTGTGTGTGTGTGTGTGTGTGTGTGTGTGTGTGTGTGTGTGTGTGTGTGTGTGTGTGTGTGTGTGTGTGTGTGTGTGTGTGTGTGTGTGTGTGTGTGTGTGTAACCATTATACAGAGGACATACGTTGTCACAGTGTTACACACAAGATATTACAGAGTGTTACACAGAAAGGATCACATTTTACACAGATTGTGTTACCCTTGTTAAACTGAGGAACCAACACATTCATGTCACATATTCATTCAAAGTGGCGTTATTTACACAGTGTGTAATACAAATTTTAAAATCATAAATAAATTCACACATCAGTGTGCCCTGTACATGCGCCAGACTCACCAGTTGTTATTGCCCAGAGATGGTTACACAGATGTTGTTACACAGTGTTATACGCATGGTGTTACAGTGTTACACAGAGGGATCACAACATTTTACACGTTTTTTCCTACCCTTATTATATTGAGTCTGCAAACCTAGTCGATACTTTTGCCATTTTGGTGACGCTATAGTTAGGGAATGTACACAGTATATAATGCAAACTTTTAAACCACAAATCTCTTCACATGTCCGTGTGCCCCATATCTTCACCAGACCCACCTGTTGTCCACCGTACATGGCGTACTGGTCAGCTGATGCACCCATCCATGCGGCCTGTGGCTGGCCGAAGGCTGCCTCCTGTAGTGGACGCTTGGGCGGGGCAGTTGCTTCCCGCCCCTCCAGGTTGTACCTGCAGACAACACACAGCGCCAGGTGTACATGGCGGACTTTGGCGGTAAACAACGGGGTCAGATCATATTGTCTCTGTGTGGGGCCAGACCACTGTCACGGTGAAGGGTCAGACCAGTTTCACTTTGTGGGGTCAGATTAAAATGCATTCTGACTACTGCAAAGAAATGGATATGGCACCATCTAATAATAGTAACAGCATTTTCTTTCCAGGGAAACAAACTTGGAGGGTGAAGAAACAAGAACTTAAGTATGATATAAGAATCAGGAACACAAAGTTTGTTATCAGAGTAAGGGTGCTGCTAACGGTAACTAATCTTTCAGACAATTTAAAGTAACGAGTTTGTTCCAGCTTACATACGTAGTTAATTAGTGTTACTTTTCAATGTTAAGCTTGGTGTTTGACTCAAGACGCCATTGTGAGATAGACGGCCATAGTAGTCCATGGAAGAAACTAGCAAAATAGAGCAGCTGACATAAAACTATTGGCATGCATGAGAGCGAGTGCTTTATCGTGGTCAATGTGAGTTCCATGTAGACGTGTGTTAAGAGACAAGAAGACTCACTGGTCAACTAGTCTCTGGGCAGTGTCTCGAGTCAGGTCCACCCAGATGATCTTGTCTATGTAGGGGTCGGAGTCCTGTGGCAGTGTGTAGTTGCTCTTCATCTCCGCCACTGCCGAATCTGGCACATACTTACCTGCAGAACAACCACACAGTGTTAGGTATGACAGGCAGTTGTAACATGAACACTAGGAGCTGGAGCAACTCATTGAGATACTGGTGTATGGCAATATTTCAAACACATTTTCCAAAGTGTTAGCTGTCAAAACTGACAAATACATGAAGGATATTTAAATTAAAGTGGTCAAGATTTAAAGTTCGTAGAACATTTATCTCATGTCATAAGTTGTAAAAATTACAGACATTATGTTCCAGGTTGACCTTATTGTACTTCACTCTGCATAAAACTAAATAGTAAAATACAACAAATAAAAATTAGATGACACATTAACAATGCAAATTTATCTTTTCTATTTATTTTGCATGTGACATGTTTCAGTGCAAGTTTAATTTTGAATAGTTTTCATAATACAGTACCTGATAAAAAAATCCTTATTTAGTTTGTTATTTCAAATTTGGTCTGAGGGGCTAAAAAGTGCTGCCACATCACAGCGTCTGGGTAATCACGCCGGCGAGGGGTTCTACTGCAGAGGTATTTAGAGTGCATCGAGCATGAACTGACCGTCTTCATGTGTGCGCTTCCAAGAGCGTTGTTGCAGTTCTTGGTCGTCGGGCTGCATGACTGCGCACACACGCTGGAAGCCTGCAAAGTTCTTCATCTTGCGCTTGCGAGCGCTCGCGTACACATTCGTCTGGTCCAGGATGAAGTTGCGCTTGCGTTTACTCGCTGTCAACAAATTCATTTCTCCACTTACATATCTAATTTGTAAACTTATGAAAGCAATAGAACACTTCCTAAACAACGTAATGAATAAAAAGGTAAACGTGAGAAGAAATGTAAGTCAATAAAACAAGGCTAATTGTTAAAGATGTAAAGAAACAGATTATCAATATATGGTAACATCAACAAGGATAGTTAATTGAGAGATAAACCACAGGGGTGGACCTGCTGGAGCCACCAAACCTGCACCATCACAGAGCAGGGATAATCTCTAGAGAACTAGTATAACAGATGTTTACAGTTTCCCAGGGAGTCTAGGGAGAAGAGGAAAACACTACACACATTACGCGCTTTATCGCCTTTTATCAAGTCACTACCTAATTCTGCTGAGATCTTTGCCATCCACATTCAAAGTACAGGTGCTCATATTCGACACACATCGAATAAACTCGCTGTTCTTTAACTACAAGTGCTAAACATAAAATGTAATGCATTTTTCATGATATACTCAATTACAACCACATCTGTACACCTGATTTCATAACCCATACAGTGCTGCCACCTAGTGCTATTATATATTACAACAGTTTCGTTACTTGATCTGAGCAAATGAGGCAACCGGCATATATATAAATCCTAGACTAAAATCATAATTCAATACAGCCATATTTTCCTATGATTTAAAGACAAGTTGCCACTAGCACTCACCAATCTGGAAGAGTTTGTTGAGACAACTGGTTGCCTTGGAGATGAGAACGTCCCAGCGACCGTGGTAGTTGCGTTTGCGAGGCAGTCCCATCACCTTCATCTTGTCAATGAGCGTGTCGGAGCCAATGACATTGTAGCGTTTCTCCGGCGCCTCCTTTGATTGGTTGAGACACCAGGTCGTCTTCCCCGACCCCGGCAGACCCACCATCATAATCATCTGTGACGACAGACATGGTTTGTACACCTTCAAACCTTTGAAATTCAAGGCTATTCGAGATTTTTTTCAAGGCTATTCGAACAAGACATACAAGACTAATTTTAACAATGTGTGTAATATTAATCACTATAACATGCATACATAATTTCACATAGCTTCGCGTCATTGTGACCACTGTTAAAGTTACAGATCTATGTGCACACAAGGGACATACATTGGATTTCCCGCCACTGGTAATGGGATAGTGTTGAATCAAAGACTTGTCGCCCACCCGTCGCTCAACTACGACTATTACTTGTCATTACAGTTGGGCCAAAAATTATTTTTATGGACACAATAACATTCGAAACGTGTCACGGCTACTTTGGCAAATAAACAAATTTCAAGGCCTTGAATTAGGTGCAATATATTTCGAGGCTTTTCAAGACTTCCAAGGCCCCATATGGACCCTGCAAAGACAGTCGACAGTGATTAGTGTCACCAGTCAATACTGAACAGTTCTGGGAAGAATACACCAACCGAGTTATCCATCACACGAACATTTGCTTAGCAAAAACTCCGCCAACCGTTGAACACACGTTTTGGTCGTTTGTTTTGTTGAAATTCTGGTTTAAGAAGATTGGGTTTATGACAAAATTGTAAGGGGAAATTGTTGAAGTGACATATGTATGCAGTAATGGTTGATATAGGGGCTGTCATGCCGCAACAGTAATGTAATTCTGATATATAACCACTGTCGACATTCTTTGCAAAGGCAATAACGTGCGTAATTTTCATTGTGATATAACCAGACCAAACAGAAATTTGTGTGGATGTTTGACACAGGTTATGTAACTACTAACTAGGTACAATTAAGAAAATGTTCAGTCTGTTGTGAACAACTGTATGTACTTATGAATTACCATTCATATACTATGAACAAAGCTGAACGTACTGTGAAACCAGCACCATGAGCCCACTAACATTGCAAGAAACTATCACTAAGAACATTCAGTAAAAGAAGCACTTATTTATCTCACTATACCTATAAATGTACAGCATGAAGTGGTCACTCATGGCTACCTTGTGGAGCTTGAACACTAACTATCACAAATTTGATATATATATATATATATATGTATGTATGTATGTATGTATGTATATATATATATATATATATATATATATATATATATATATATATATATATATATATATATATATATATATATATATATATATATATATATAGACATCCATGATGAAATCTTACACTAGGATCAATACATTTCGCCTAAATTACTGACCTCGCATTCAGCCTTGGAAGAGGGCGCCACCATCCCCCGTATGCGCTCCATTGGCATGAACTGATCGGGGTAGACAAAGCCTGTTGGAGGAGGGTACCAGGGCACCCTCTGACCAAAGTTCACCTCAAACCTGTCAAACATGAGCTGTATGAAACCGGGGACAGTCACAATATTGATAATAAAAACTTAATGTCAGAGAAAATGTGTAAGTAAAACAAGTTGCAATTAGTTAAATAAGATATTGATTTGAAAACACGAGATGTTAATATGTACTTTTCTAACATACCCAGGTAGGTATAACATTTAACAAAATAAGCTTCGTCATTTAACAAAATGAGATTCGTAGAGCACAGTGACTCGGGGGTAGAGCTTCGGACTCTCAACTAAGAGGATCCGGGTTCGAATCCTGTGCTGCAGTGTTAACACCTTGGGCAAGTTTTTTCACTCTACATTGCTCCAATTCACTTAGCTGTATACGTGAGTATGTGGCTATAGACAGTGGTGGATATATGTACGAGCAGCATTCACGCATCAATTGCAGCATATGGCTGGATGCTTCCCAGAGAAGCCGAGATGGTGTCTGAGTGAACAGGTCTGTTAGCGTAGTAAAGTTTGAGCAGTGCTGAGGACGGGATACTGCACTATATAAGAACTTTCCCTTAACAAAATATATATATATATATATATATATAGCACATCTGGGCTGTAGGACTAAAATGGTTAGGTGAGTGAGAGAGGTGCCACATGCAAGGCCCACTGACACCCACTGTAGCCATCTCACCTGCAGTTCTTGGTGAGGAGGTGGGGGAAGAGAGCGGCCTCCTTACAGCCGGGGCGCCAATCGTTGATCTGATGGGCCACGCCCAGCCACACCCCGTTTTTGGCGTATGACAGGGAGGGCTGTTGAGTGTCAAGGTCGACCAGGACCATGATGACATCACCCTTGCCGAAGCGCTCCCCGTAGTTGGAGAACTTGTTGTTAAAGGAGAACTTTCCCGTGCCTCCGTAGCCGTATGAGTGGGGCTCCTCACCTGGGAGACACGATGACAGATGTAGTGACATTGACGATGACAGATGTAGTGACATTAATATAGGCATGAAACATTGAAAAGTCAAAGATATTGTGTTATCCTTGTACAAGAGAATATTTAAAGTAGAAAGTCCAGCGCATCGACTGATGCAGCATTTGTTGTCTTGGTTTATTGTTTATGGTCTAACAGTCCCTGGAACCCTGCATGATCGGGTGGTATCTATGGGCAAGTCACCCACTAAGTGAGCTTTTAATTCTCAGTACATCTCTAAAACTACTCTACCAAACAATGATGATCATGTTGACTCAATTAGTCACCTTTTATTTACCGACAATTTTACCAAACCATATTCACATGAACATATTTTAGTTCTCTCTTAATCACTGCAGTCTAATTTATTACACGTGTTTCTTTTAACCGATATATACAATACACAGTGTATACTCAGTTTTTCTTATATCATGCCACTGTATGTATTGTTGCTACTATTAGGCTTTTTATTATTCACTGTGTGGTTTTTATGTGAATGTATGTACGAATATGTATGTATAATATTTAATATTTCTTCTCCCACAACAGACACTGAATAAATTAATAATATTCAGGAAAGTGCACGTCCAACAGCTTGAACTCTGGTCACACTTTAGTTCGAACATTTGAACAGGGGAAAAGCCACATGCCAATGGCCAATCTTCTAAAAATGCAACTGGATATAAACCAACTCACACAATGACACACAGATGTTCCTACATAGTTATACTGTGTTAAAGTAAGTCATGTACATTTCTAAGTGTTGTTTTGACACTAAGTGATGTGCACTTGCAGTCAGCTGACTCACTACTGAAATAGTTGTCCTCAAGTTTAGATAGAAAATGACAGCATTGTTTGTCGTAATGAACCAGCCCTGAAATGTACATGTATAATAGAGCAATCCAGGACTGAGTATAATTACCAAGAAACATTTTAACTAGTTACAACTACCCTTTCACATTTACAACATTCCAGATTCACATTTACAACATCCCAATTCTACATTGACCAACAAGTCTAAAACATTACTAATTATAATTTCTAACTTAATTTTCTATGCCAATTTCTACAGCTTCTCAGAACAGGAAAACATTTAAAATCTGCAGTAAACCTGCTAAGTGGCGTAAGTTTTAAAATGGTCATATGTACCCAGTATATATTACAACATTGTCTTTCATCAATTAAAATTCACAGAAGTGTATGTTGATAACAAAAATACACAACAATTAGGACACTGATACCAAGGTTTTACAGTTACAAAATTAGCCAAATTTACAACTGTTGATGTTACCATACTTCAAGATTATCTAATTCATTGATGAAATCCAACTGTTCACATAAACCATCACCAAAAGACAAAAACAAATTCACCACAGCCAACCTATAATGAACAATAAGATGGTTGAAAGCTTAGTTTATATTCCAGGGTGGAACTTTTGTTAGTAACCCCTCTCCACATCTTGCCTTAACTGGCATCTCGCAGATCATTAATATGGTATTTTGCCAAACATTTATTTTGATATTAGATCATTTTTGTGATTAATACAACATATTTCACATTATACTTTACAACTACCATCTCTTCAAAATACTTGATATGTTACTGTTCTAACTTGGTCTGTCTGTCTGCCTGCAGCAACACAAGTTGAAAGATACAGTTGAGTATTAAGCCAAGGTGTTCTAGACCCTGCAGTGATTGTAACCATCTATTCTTTATGTGTCTATCACTGCATTTTTGAGTTAAGTTTCTATTCTGTAGACAAACAAATGTCTACTGAGCTACAGAACAACACACATACGTTTTTTATAAAGTTATGTCAGATTAGAATTCTGAACAACTTGTGAAATTAACAAGACTGTGCTAACACAATGGCACGGGTCAACCTAGTATGAACAAGCACTGTCTAAAACACCAACCGTCTGAGTGGCTGGCTAAGATCAGTTACACCCTGCCGTCAACTCAAAACTGAGGACTGACTGAATGTCTTAGACTCTCATTTATGACAACCATAGTGAAAGTGAAAGCATTACAATCTACTAGGTCGATGCATATGATCAGCATCATCCCAATGTTGGTGTGCAATGGATAATACACTCATCAAGTGTTGGAGGACAGACCTGGCGATGACTTATTCTATGTTATGTGCCAGTCAACACACAGGCAATTAAGTAGTAGTTTCAAACAAAGCCAGACCCGTAGTTAGGTTATAAACAGGAACTGAAGCATCATCTACAGACTAAATAAGCAGCAAGTGAGATAAATTTGATGGAATAGTTTTTCTAACACATAAAATGGTGGAAGGAGGTAGAAAACGTGCCTGAAGAGTGCATGTGTGCGTCACACGAGTGTCATCAAAATAAACAGGATGGTGTCACACAGAATAGTGTCACACTGTCAAACTGGAAGACATATTATTGCCAGTAGTCAACCATATGTTCTCTCATCTCTGACAGACTCTGTATTACATAGGTAGCAGGAACTGTGGACACTAATACATACAACTGTTTCCTAACATTTAATACAAAATATAACAATAGACATCCACTGTATATATTCTTGGAATGCTTCTTGAATGTGGAAGTCAAATAATTGTTTCACTCATATTTACAAGCCTCAAGTTCATCACTACGCTACCCCTTAATTACTAACTGATTTACACTGTTTACTACAACTGGTTTAGTTTGCTTTTTAATAGAATAACATTTTACAAACGACACATACCACCGCAGCCAGTGGACAACTACATTTGAAGGTCAGTAAACCAACAACAGAAGAACACCATAGAGCATTGGGTAGTTAGGCTGAGTTAGGGATGAATGAACGACAAATAAGACCACATCAAGTGCACAGAATGCAGAAAACACAACTATTATTTCACATATAGCTTAAAATATGTTTGTTATATTTATAACTATGTCCTTTTTCCCATGAAGTCCCCCAGTTAAGTAGCTGGTTTCAACTATGACTGAATCCCAAACAGCAAAACAAATGTTGGTGACATGCTGTGATCAACATCTCAGTGACCTGATGGACAAATGAACAGACACTGCGGGACACGGGTTTTCAGATTAAAAGCAGGTCTATGTCCTAGACATGTAAAGGAATCTCTACCACACAGTCACTGCCAGAATCACACGATGGCCATAGGGACAACATGCTTGACTCAGTCCACATGGACTCACTCACACAAAACTGCAGTGACAACATGAGTTTAGAAGTGGAATCACTCACACATAACAGCAGTGACAACATGCCTTCAGGAGTGGAATCACTCACACATAACAGCAGTGACAACATGCCTTCAGGAGTGGAGTCAATCACACAAAACAGCAGTGACAACATGCCTTCAGGAGTTGAATCACTCACACAAAACAGCAGTGACAACATCCTTCGAAGTGGAGTCACTCACACAAAACAGCAGTGACAACATGCCTTCAGGAGTGGAATCACTCACACAAAACAGCAGTGACAACATCCTTCGAAGTGAAATCACTCACACAAAACAGCAGTGACAACATCCTTCGAAGTGGAGTCACTCACACAAAACAGCAGTGACAACATGCCTTCAGGAGTGGAATCACACAAAACAGCAGTGACAACATGTCTTCAGGAGTGGAATCACTCACAAAACAGCAGTGACAACATGCCTTCAGGAGTGGAGTCAATCACACAAAACAGCAGTGACAACATGCCTTCAGGAGTGGAATCACACAAAACAGCAGTGACAACATGTCTTCAGGAGTGGAATCACTCACACAAAACAGCAGTGACAACATGCCTTCAGGAGTGGAATCACTCACACAAAACAGCAGTGACAACATGCCTTCAGGAGTGGAATCAAGCACACAAAACAGCAGTGACAACATGCCTTCAGGAGTGGAATCACTCATAAAAACGCTGTGATGACATATCTGAGTGGAATCACTCACATACCATTGCAGTGACAATGCCTTCAGAAATTGAATCACTCATGAACACAAAACAGCACAGTAACATGCCTGGTCACTGATGCGAGACACCACTGCGAATAAACCAGTCAAACCAACCAACACACTGAGCACTGGAATCTGGTATCATACACACATCACATGACCCCTAAACTGTATCATACTGCAATATATGTATAACTGACATAACACGTGTCTGTGCATGTATGTATGTTATTGTTTTACTTGTATACGAACTGCATCTCAAGACATCAATCTTTCAAGTAATAATGTACTAATAGCTACTCCACAAAAAGAAAAGTAATGACTTTATTTTGTTAATTGTTGAATGCGGGTAACCTTGTTTTACCAAGTTTAGGATTCATTCCACATGCTGAACGGATGTAAATTGATTGTTCATAATCATGTTACGCTTGTCAGTCAGTTGGGCATATCTAATTTATATAGCTTGTGTTAAAGCAAACCATGTTTTTTAACATCATTTATAAATACTCTGAAAAACTGTTTTCTGTGAACATGTGTAGCAGTGCCTTCCAAGAGACAGACATTTATAATAGTACAGGGGCTTTACAAGTAAAACAAGCAGGTACAAATGCTTCAGACAAAGGAGACAAATTCATAAAAATAAACAAAACCAATTATAAAAACAACGTATGTAAACACCATCCACAATGACATGAAACTGGTAGTCATTTGTTTGAAAGCATTTGCCAGGCACATGTCAATAGGCAAAGTGTGCGAGGATAACACAACACACCTTATGCTAGTGCTACCGAATTAGTTGTCCTACAGAAATAGATGACTACTTCTTGACGACAACATGCAGGCAAGCAGGTGGCTTGATGTGACTGAACTGGTCAGCAGTTGAAGGCAGAACAAACTACACAATGAACGAAGCAAACCCACAACCACAAGCATCCCTTCATTTTGCAACAAACTACACTCGATCTCAACACACTGGCCAGAACTATGACACAGTGTAACTCATCCTAGCGCCTGAAACAGTAGCCACAAAAAGGTTCAACAATTCAGCAAATCAGAAACCAACCGAAACAATTCAGACAAACAATCTATTTCGACACACGAAATTGTGTTAGTACTTTGTTGAAAATATTAACCAACATGTCAATCTTTAACTACTAGTACTATATACAAGTAATATACTTCAAATACCACAGCTCAATCCATGATACCTACAGCTAGTTGGCTAAAAGTTAAAGCTAACTAAATTGATAAACGACTAAATACAATAGGAATGATGCATAACACACCATGTATAGAACCACCTAGAAGAGACTGTAATTACCGGGTAGTCATAAGTGGGACTTAACTAGTGTTTACAAAACAGACTTTCATCTGTGGACACAGGGCAATGGTCAACAGATGGATATCTGGTTTGTCTAAATACTACAGCTGGACCTGTCTTGGATTAGCTGTGTCAGTAGTGACCATGTTCTTGCCGCCCTGACCATCTTTCAATACTAACTGACATGCCACAGATGACAGTTTTTGCTGGTCTGCAGGACGGTCACTAGGTCACTAGTCAGATACTACTGTACCAGGCAAAGGATCCAAAGCTACAGGGCACAGGTCTCATGGAAACACCTGTAAACTACACGTCAACATTTATGGACACTGATAGCCTGGTTTAAAGGAATATCTTGAAAGAGAGAGACTGACGTGAGAGGAAGATAACTGGAGTAGGTTCAGGTGAGTGGGAAAAATAAACACGGGTGACACATGCAACAGTAAGAGGTAGAAGCACAAAGTGAGAGTTCAGTGTATGCAAGTGTCACTGCAGGGAACACGCTGCCACAGCAGATAACACAGTGCCACTGCAAACAACGCAGTGCCACTGCAATAGCATTGCCACTCTAAATAACACAGTGTCATTGCCCACAGCAGAAGACTGTAGCTACATTTCACACCAGCACTACCCACCTATTTACCTACATAAACACATTAAAACATGCAGCTCATCCAATTTTATACTAGGAATGTAACAAATTAGTTAGAAGTTATCAAGTTTCTAGTTAAGGTAAAATGAAGTACAAAAAAGACATGACAGATCATTCTAATAAGCTGTGTTGAAAATGGAACCTGATCAACCAACTGCTTATGATCAGATCATCAAGTCAGGAACAGACTACACAAACATGCAGTTAAACAGGCAAGCTGTTGAGCCAACTGTGCAAGATAGCAAACTGTGATACTTTGTGTCCGGACTATTTGAAAGACTGACTATGTCATGTACCAGTCACATGACACATGTACCGGTCACATGACACATGTACCGGTCACATGACACATGTACAGGTAGGACTGATACAAGTCACATGTTATTGGTGATACATCAGCAACATGTTACTGAGCATGCATTTTTTAACCAGAATCCACAGCCGCCTTTCATATAATATATTGACTCTAATTTGTATTTCCACCTTTATACCTTTGTATGTTCCTAGCTCTGATGATGCATTTCACACATACCTATTTATCATAATGCTCAATTTTATTAGTATGTAAGCACTGTAAAAGTTTATTATTAGAAGTATAATTAGAAATCTGTATATGTCATTAATTAGTCTCTTTATTGACTTGTTAGCACAGTGCAGTTGCAACACATCTTTTCACCTTTTGTATAAACGAACTAGATTTCAAGTAGATTCATTTTAACCAGTTGATAAATATTCACCCACATATCATTCTAGAGATGTGTTATGCTACTATGAAAGTTGGTGTTTTCATGTAACACCACATAATAAATATGTAATTTGTGGATAACCAATGTCTAAATAAAATATACCTAAAATTGTTCATATAAAAATAAATTACGATCACAATCTATAAAGAACATAAAATATCATAGACTAATGACATAACTATTTACATCTGTTTACAACTCCACATTGTAATAAATCATGTGAAATGCTTGGCATGCAGTGATTTCAAGGAAATGTAATTATTCAGTACCCACTACATACACCCTAAAAAATACCATCAAGTGTGCTTGGCTACATTTGTGACTTCTTGATGGAACTGACTACAAAATGATTAAAATGAACTAGAAACAAATACAAACAACTGCTCAACCTGTCGGGGGCGAATGGAAGATTGCAATGTGCCACCAGCAACTGGCAAAGCAAGAAGAAAAGGCCAAAGCAAACTACTAAAATTAATTTTAGTATTTTTCTTGTGCAGCGCATCGATCCGCCATGCGGGAATTAGCGCTATATAAAAAACTGTATTATTATTATAAATAGCTGTACACCTAAACAAATTAAGTAATTTTAATTAGTATTATTTCAACGTTTCACACACATCAGTTACGGAAATGTTTGCAGACAATGCATTCACTCAAGTCAAAATTTTAATTAAGGCAAATAAATCAACATCTACATTTGATTAATGTGCTAACTTTGGGAGCAATCTGACTGCATCTCCTCCCAAGTGTCACCTTCCACTCAGTCCTCTAACTCTAAGGTAATTCGCTGACGTCTCATCTACTAATGAGCGATATATTTCTTCAAGAAACAATGCAATTACTAATATCCGAGTTATTTGTTTTTTAAGCAAATAAATTGAATGGTGACATAGATGGCGCCACTGTGCCTGATTCACCGTCACACGCAGTGCTTTAGTTATCAAAACAGACATTAAATTGTCAGTTTGAATTGTTACCGCAACTTCATGTCCTGCAAAACTGACTACTTGAGGATTTTAATTTAAACACCCAGATTCTGGTAACTACAAGACAGACAGGGGAGAGGCAAATTAGTTAATAGAACAATACAAACACTGAACACCAAAAAAAGGGATTTGTGTACATATATGATAACTTCAACTGATCTGACAGTACACTGTATTCCTTTGCCATTGAATATGAATTATTTCTACTGATGTATGAAATAGTCTAGCTATCAAAGAATCAGGATATTTTGAAGAAGACAACACTCATTTTTAATAATCTAGAAATGCTACTGCGGTTGTTTCTCTAGTTTTATATCAATGCGTCAACAGTTCAGATGAAGTAATATCCTTTGTGGCAGTAGACATCCATCAACACTATCTAACTTGACACCTGTGTTGTTCTTCCCAAATATAAGTTCATCATGGCTGTGTTGTCCTAGACACAGCCTGACCACTGGTCACTACTGTTACACTGGTCATTTCAACCCCACTTCATTCTCAGACAAACATGGCTACTGTCTTCCTGAATGCTGAAATATGTCAAGCACAGCTTAGTTTAAAATTAACCATGAAAATAATTATTACAACTGTATCAGCTGTGGAAAGCATTACAACTGTAATAGCAATGTAAATAATGGTTATGATTTTAGGCGTTACACAGTTATCTCAAATATATAATCAACTGCCACTGAATACAAATTACAAATACAACTGTACTTAGGTTGATGTGGCTTAAAAATAATTTGCAAATATCACTGGACAGCAGACAAAGATGAAGACATCTCACAATGAGCACATACAACAGTGTGAACACGCATTGAACAGCAGGAACTGTCACACTTAACTGACTTAGCCAACTAAGTGCAACAGACAATTAGACTAATGTGCACAGATCAACTCTGAAAGAACACATGGTCAGAAACAAACTCTTCACATGACCAATGTTTTTGGCAATAAACTGTGCATTCTAAAACACAATTGTAACATAATTTACAAACATATACACCTCAACCTTTTGCAACCTTTTGCAATGTCCATTTATAAATACACTCAGTAGAGCAGTACCTGGTAATCTTTTTTAAGCAGATGGCATGCTGTTAGTATTCCAAGTATGCATATATGCATACTATAATACCATATCAATGTCGTAACTAATCTAATCTTGGAACAAGGTATTTTGCTAAATGTAAAGCATCTTAAGATTGGCTAAGAATCCATGTGTGTAGATAACACTTCAGAAATACTCTAGTTAAAACTGAAAAAAGCCATTGAAAAGACAGTAGAAATGGCAAGCAATTTTGTAAATATAGGAAGGAAAGTGAATTCTGGTGTGGTGGTGATATTGACACAGTTTAAGGGTGTGCGTGTGTGCGTGTTACTGTTACAACATTGTTAACTTGATGCTGTAGAAATGCTTTGAGTTATCATGTGCTTGTTTGAAGTTGTGATTACACATATGGCAGGAATGGGTCATGTCTTGAGTTAATAAAGTTGTACTGAATGTATAATTATATATATGTATATATATATATATATATATATATATATATATATATATATATATATATATATATATACATATATATAATTATACATTCAGTACAACTTTATTAACTCAAGACATGACCCATTCCTGCCATATGTGTAATCACAACTTCAAACAAGCACATGATAACTATATATATATATATATATATATATATATATATTTATATACATACTATAATTATACATATATATATATAATATATAATAATATATTTACACATGTATACACACACAAATGAACACTCATACAGCTATAATGTGTTACATAAAAACATTATATAATATACACACACATATATATATATATTATATAATATATTACGTAAAATATATATATGGCAAAAAAAGAGTTTCTTATACCTCACTTATTAAACAAACAAAACACATAAATGAAAATAACAATGTTGCCCAACACGTATTCTGTTGGACCTCATTGTGAGAAGGCGACATATTTGACAAGACACAAGGTAAGCGACTGAAAGAAGAACGGTGGGCTTTGCAATCATTGTAAGACGACGAGAGAGGCAGTAGACAGTGTTGGAGGTTGTTAGAGACAGTACAATACCTAGCTGGAAGCTGGTGTAGTCAGCTGACCAACCGACTCGCACAATGTACGGGTCAGTCTCTTGGTGGTCATCCCCGAAGTCGGCCGGCTGATTTTCCACTATGTAGACTTCATAGCACACCTGAAACAATCCTCGTGCTTCACTCTGCCCGCGGCCACACAAGCCAATACCCACAGGTGGCAGCAGTGTCTGCCCATGTCTCGGCGAGCTAGAGCTGTAAGGGCGGAGTTAGGGAAGCGGTGGAGCGTGACGGCCGTAGTCGCACCTCAGTGCATTGTCGGTCCATGCATAGGGCTTATCACAGCCGTGACACAAAAAGTTACAACCGATTCCCTCGGTGTCAAATAAAAAAAAATTCTGGCATTCTACATGGCCATTAAAAATAATGTATCAAATTTACTTAGTAGATTAAAGTAGATAAATCATAAAAAACTTCACAAAGGGAATTAACTTAATTAACAATGTAAATTTTTTACTAATAATGACCTAATGTAGACAATATTTAAGCCAACATATTCCATAAATGTCTTTAAAAATGTATGTTTTTTATTGAAAAAGAATGGTTTTGTGGTCAAGATAAAAACAATAAAAATTATTACTACATGTGTGGAAAAGGAAAGCTTATGTTTGTGCATCAAGGATGAGGCATGATAAAATATATATTTTACATTATGTATATAGTCTATATGTATGTGATATCACATAACTAAAATATAAAAATACACCTGTACATTGCCCAGGATAAACATAGTGCATGTAGCTGAAATATGAGCTGGTTGTCTGGATAAAATGGTGAGACATGAAGTGTAAATGACTGTGCATAGCCTGAAAAAATCCAATACTACAAGTCAGTGGTGCCGTCTTGAAATGCTGATTGTTTGCTTGGTAAGATCCTGAAATACTACTGACCGAGACACAACAGGTATCTCATGGCTGTCTGTATGTGAACAAACTTACCATTACAGAAACGTGTCAATTTATAATAGTTTAGTGAAACGATATCATAAAATAGTATTACTGCACAAGCAGTGACTATAGTAGTGTTGTGTAATATTTTGTTTAAACAGTGACTTTTCATTTTTAGTGTTGATTTGTATCACAGGACAAAACAACATACAGTATAAATTTGGTTGACAGGGTAAATGGCAGCAAGAATTTATTTATGACGTATATTTAAAACAAGTTAATAGCTTTCTTATCAGTAGCCAGTAGGTGAACCTTCTTGACACTATTTTATTAGTATATAATAAGACGACATTGGCTAATGGATGTCAATTACTGACATGCTCAAATTTATCTCAAAAGAGCACTGCAATGCTTCCTTGAGAAAGTGCATGCTGAAACCTTACACCTACACATGCATGAAGCCAATGAGCATGAAGCCAATATATTTTATAACATTATCACCCCCTTTAATTAATGTTTCTTGAGAGGTAATTATCCCGTAAAATATTATCAGATTATTAGACATACAAAAGGCTACAATGAATATCAATAAAATTATATTCTTCGTTAGTAATAATCACTATTAACAAGTAACAACTGAGTGGTAATTACTCTATAAAATATCACATTATTAGACCTACCGGTACAAAATGCTACAAATAAAAAATTAAAATGATATCGCTCTGTTAGTAGTATTATTGTAGTATAATAATGATTATAACTTTAGCTGCAACAAGTTACTGTAAAGTACCAAAAAGTCTTAGTTACTAAAGAAAGTATTGTGGTAACATTTATGTAGATGCCATCTTTAATGTCTATGTTTAAAGTTGTAAAATAAATACAACTACGATTATTAAAGGCAACGGCAGTTCTTATATAGCGCAATATCCAGTCCTCAGGACCGCTCAAAGCGCTTTACACTTTACTTCCCTGACAAAATAAAACAGTAATTACACTGTAAATGGGTTAGGCATGGAACTGTTGCAATAGATAATGAGGAACAGGTTTGATGAACATTATAAAGATACTTTAAAAATATATATAGAGAGGAAATACCCCAGCCAGCAAGTAGCGAAAAAAGCGTCTGGCTAAGTAAGTTACAGTGCAACCATCAATGTCAATGTTTCTAAATTCTATTCCTTCCAAGAGATTTATTACTTTGCTCGACACTGCAATTATTATTAAACACTCTTTGAATTGGATGGAAACAACAAGCGAAGCGAGATTAACAAAGAAAACAAATAAACACATGTTTGGAATCAAACATGTCACTAGTAAGTCTAGTTGTAAAAGATTGTACGGTTGGTTTTATGAGAGAAACGAAAAGACATATGAACTGTACATAGAGAGATACAGGTCTATGGCTACAGTCAGAGATGTAGTTTCTAGGCTGCAACTAATCAGACAGCAGTGCCATCTGCGGTTATGTCAACATATTAGTTACTAAAACACCTGGTGTTTGTTTTGTTTTTTGTATCTACATGTACATGTTCTATCATTCTATTTGTCACCCAGTTTGCATGAATAATTAGTTAATCCATTAGTTTTGCCACAATTTACACTGAAAAATAAAATGTAGGACTGTTGGTCTTACATAGCCATAAGTAAACAGCTGGTTCAATAACGTGGCAACATTAGCAGGTTGTTTTATCTTCTACAAAATAATTGTTTGACATTTTCAGAATATAAAATACATTATCTGCCAATGTGCAAAACTACAAATTGTGCAAACAAAACTTGATTTACTTAATTAATATTATACATAATATTTAATTAATAATACTATCCTCTCAGCATCAAGTTCTGGTCTTGTACAACATTGCAAAACAGCCACGGCTTCTTTTGTTAAACGTCGATAAATTTCAAATAAATAGATGACAAAATTAAAAACAGATAAATAAGTTTACTTACTTTAATGAAAAAGTGTAAACATTTGTCTTTTTCCAATTTCTAGTTTTAGTGTATTTAGAACATATTTTGCATGCCCTGAATAATTAGGATCTTGTCAAGGTAAGGGTTACTGAAAATAACTGATGCTCTTTGAAGGATCATCGCTGTGTTAAGAAACGTTGCTGAAAGTTTCCCAGTAACGGGTAGAACACATGTACACCGTTGAACCATTTGAACAGGCAGGGCAAGAACAGACACAGACCCAACTCTGAAATTACAAATACAGTTCCACGCAATGGAATGTCCCATGGTGAAAAGCATTCATGTTGAGACAATAGACAGCAATACAAGTCACACAAAATGCATATGTACACAGGCAGGGCACAAGAGTGGTCAGGTTATAGTGCTGTATTGCACACACTAGTAGCAGAGTGACAGATGCAATTCTACGGAAGACACAGGTCAGTCAATACATCAACAGATCAAATGTGTGTGACACTGACACACCCTAACTGGTACCCCCTAATGAGGGGGTATCAACCTTCCCGCAAGCCCCCCACTCCACCAGCAATGGACATCACACACAAAACACAGAACAATACTGCAGAATTGAGCATGCATGTTCACAACTTCTGGATCCTACTAACATGTATTTACTTATCAATCAGTGTCATGGACATTTCATTAGACATCTGCAGCTTTGCTTCACTGATACCTAGCCCATTCCCAGTTGGTAATAAACACCCGTACCCCTGTCAATAGGGTACGAGAATATTTTAATCAAACAAATAATTAACATTTAAACTACTTACTACTTCTATCGCAGGAAAGAACTTAAAAAAATCCCATATCGAAAGGTGAGAGAGAACAAAATCATTAGAAAACTTAGCAAACTTGCTCAATACCAAGTCAAATGCTGGCAGTCTTGCAGGCTGTTGGTTGTACTGTCATACATGTCATGCTTGTGACATCTACAACTTAACTGTACACAGAGTCACAGACACACATTTACGTAAACGTGCATGTCGACACTCTTGTCTGCTACACTGTGGCAGTTGTGAGGTGTGGAAACGTAGACATGAGGTAGTGTTTCAATAAGCGAGGCTTACCTTGCCATGTGTGAAGCCATAGGTAGCCCGCGCTCCAGCCCAGCAGAAACAGAATCCTGGTGGGTCAACCAACGCCTCTGCCGCATACCTGCCCGCATAAACAGTTATAGAGCAAACTATGTCTTCAACAATCTTTTATTATGTAACTGCACAAATCACTTCTACTACTACTTCTACTAGTTAGGCAAAAATTCTAAAGAAAACATTGTAGTTACTAGCAAGAATACCCATCCTCAGCATGGCACTACTTAAACTACAACACAAATTGTTTGGCTAATAATATAAACAGCTGTTTAGGTCTCTGATATAACTGTACAACAGTTCAAATGTATTCAGGAATTTATAATTGGTAGAACATTATCGCTACAATTTGAGTAGTTTTTGTCACAAAAGTCAAGCTGGAATGGCTGATAATAGGTTTTGGTGATTTGTCTATGAAATTCATTAGTTTAGACAGACAAATACAACTCCTTTCTGATTACATATTTGCACAAGCCGATATCTGGTCTCCTCTTGGCCTCCCTGTTGTCAGTGGTGAGGTTGCCTATGGTTACCATTGTCTTTCTTTCCCAACTTTTCGCTCACTACATTCTCTATCAAATAGTAGCGACACTAAAATGCTAGGCTAAATATTTCCATATCGTTGCCTTTCATCCGCGTTGTTTTAAGATACTTTAGTCTTACCCATCTGGATCAATTTTGAGATTGAGGTCTGAATTGAAGTCATCAAGTACTGTCGCATAGTTCGCCATGTCTGTCGTCACAGCTCCACTGGCTGCTGCTGCCATCTGCTGGCTGTAGAACCTACATGTAAATCAACCACATAGTGATCATTGATGAGATGTAGGCAATCAATTTCATGGAAATGGAACACTTAAATGGGGAACCTACATAACTAATAACCCAGATGGCGCCATTATGTCATTCAAGCCTCATGCCGTCGACCACTAGCATCCCATTACATGGTTACGTTGCATTTATTCATTATATCCAGCATATGTTAACATATGTTGTAGATATGCCTTATATAGTTATAACAGTCGGGAGACTAGGACTTCTAAGATGAACTGAAAAAAAATTGTAAATAAAGCGCATGCACCCATAAAGAATGCAACTACGTCAGACCCGAATTGCGTACCATTGCCCTCTGACGATCCTGTAGATTCCCCATTCACCACACTCTATAGGCTATACACTGCTACCAGAGGACTGCTTCACTAAGATAGTGAGCTCATAAGAAAAACAATCAAATAGATTACACTGCAGCACAGAATAAAACAGATCACTACATCAAATGGAAGCTATCAGTGGAAACAGCCACCAAGAGACCATTTCACTAAGACAATCCGCTCATAAGAGAATCCACCATTAAATAGAATGTTTTTAAATTGAAAAGAGCATATACTATATACAATTCTGTTGCGAAGAAATATCAGTAATCTTTTACTTAACTGGCCTAATTTTCTTTTTCTTTTAAAACACCCAAAAGAATGAAAAGTGGCTAAAACCATTTAAGGTCTTAATAATTTAGGCCAGTTAAGTAGAAGATTACCACATTATTAGAAGACACACAAGACACCCCGGCATACATGTATGGCTTAGAAACGATGGCATTAACAGAACGACAACACGAGAAGATGCAGCTTTGTGAAAACAACTGGATAAAAAGAATCGTTGGAGTGAAGAGAGTGGATAAGAGAAGAATGCATGAACTGAGAGTGGAGGTTGGAGTGAAGGGAAGTTTTAAGAAGAAACTGGTGAAGAGTAGGCTGAAATAAGCCAGACATGGGGATAACAAATTGGCAAAGAGAGCAGATGCCCAGAGGGTGACTGAGACTGTGATGGGAGGGTTGTGTTAAGAGAGATCTGGAAAGAGTGGGAGGAGAATGGAAAACAACAGGAAAAGATAGAAGATGGCGACTGTTGATTTAGAATGCAGTGAGAGAAAAGTGAGGAGAGGAAAGAAAAGACGAAGTAAAGATGACAACCTCACACCTGACGACAGGGACAACAAGAGGAGGAGAAGACGTACTGTGCGTTGCGTGGGTCGGCCCACTGCGCCTGCAGCAGGTCCATGGAGGAGGGCTGCATGGGCACCATCTGCTGGGGCATGCCGGGGAGGAGCCCTACAGGCATGGCGGAGGGGGTCACCTGGACCTGGCCCGCGGACATGGCCCCGGCCGTCATCGCGTCCTTCTGCTCCCCCAAGTCTGGCCACAACAGACGACATCACTTTTACTACTACTCATTTATTCAGCCTCCGTTGCCGGGAGGAGAAACACAAAATATTGTACACAGGATCCACACATCACTCATCTGGAATTCAAGGCTATTCAAGACTTTTCAAGGCTATTTGAAAACCAAAATCAAGACTGTTTTAATGACATATGTACTTTTAAGCACAGTAAATTAAGCTTTTTCCTTTTCTGGCTGTTATTCATCACAACAATATTTGTTTGACCACAATTAAATTCAAGACTTTTCAAGACTACTTTATAAAATTCTAGGATTTCAAGGCCTTGAATTTGGTCCAATCAAATTCAAGGCTTTTCAAGACTTTCAAGGCCCCATGCGGACCCTGATTGTACATACATATTCATACATACATTCACATATAAAACACACACTGTGAAGAATAAAAAGTCTACTTTAAAATACATAGTAACAAAACATACAGTGGCATGATCGTAATAAGAAAAGCTCACTGTATATCAGTTCAAAGAAAGACGCATAATATTTTAGAATGCAGTGACTAAGATTATGTTCATGTGAATATGGCTTGGTAAAATTATTGGTAAATAAAAGGCATCTAATTGAGTCAGCACTCATGACCATCATTGTTTTGCACACTAGTTTTGTATATATTATGAATTAGAAGCTCGATTAGCAGGTGACTTGCCCATAGATTCCACCCTACCCAGCAGGGTCCCAGGTACTGCTACACAATAAAGAATCAAACTAGACAACAAAGTCCCACCAGTCGATGCACTGCACTTTGTACAATAAATATTCTCTTAAACAAGGGT
>OZ024859.1:4705523-4718023 GCA_964017155.1 Oasisia sp. SBJ-2009
GGTGTAGCCTCGTTCTCTTCATATGACGGAAGTGGGGGATTTTAATTTATTCAATATGGCCACAACATGGCCGCATGGGCGGACACGTTGGTAAATACGCACCGATGCGTATTTGGTAAGATGCGGCAACTACGCATCGGTGCGTATTTGGTATAAAAAGGGTTAAACAAGGGTAGCACATTTCTATTTACAATGTCTGACTTTGTCAATGTTTAGTGCATTAAGTAAAGATGTATTGGGAGATATATCAAACCACATGACCACAGATGTCATTTAACAATAATCTGACAAGGACGATATACATTGAAATGTATAAGCTAATTGGAATTGCCTGTTGATGATCACAGCAATAGATGCTTTTTCTGGTAGGTAAATTAGGGAGAGTTTTATGAGTAAAGCCCATTTTTGGACGCATATAAATATCACTAGATGGGTGGTGGATGGGTAAAAAGGAGCAAAAAATCAATCATATAATTATGTATATTGTTAATTATGCCAAAAATGGGTGTCACACATGTATTTATAGTTTACTTGAGGTCATAATACACATACCTACTAGCTTGTGTAAATGTCAGTTAACATGTATATGTCTACCACTGTACCACAAGATTTGTGACTCACAAATTTGATCCTGCATAAAGGTCTGGCACAAGACAACAAATCTACCATATAGTAGCATTCTAGCTATCCACTTTTTTGAATAAATGCTGCTCTACGGACAGGTTTAAATAGACATATTAACAAGTGTCTTTTATCGCTGCATGGCTTATCTAATACATACTCCTGTACATAAACAAGACTCAGACTGATTGGTCAGTCGACACTGACCTGTAGCTGCGGACACAGTGACCATGTCCTGCTCCGTGATGCCCGGCTGGCCGAGCAGTAGGGCCTGCTGCTGGGGCTGGTAGGCCTGTCTGGCCGCGAGGGAGAAGTGAGGCCCTGCAGCCAGGCCAGGCTGACTCACGGGGTAGGCTCCCAGAATGCCCCTGGCCGCTGCAGCCGCTACTGCTGGCGACGCGGCAAAGATGGGTCGCATCTGGAACACACGCAAATAACATCTCTACATATAGCATGGCTGCAGTATTTTTGATTTGGGGAGATTTCACAGGAAATAGGACAACTTTCTCGCTTAGAATACTGACTTTAGTATAAAATACTATCTAATATCTATGTTAATGAAATCTCATGGTGCTGCAAAGATGAAAACGAAGATAACACCTTATGATACAATTAATCAAAAAGGAATCAGGCTTTGGAAATGTTTTATGTAGGAGAAAGTTGGAGACATGATCTAAGAGGTGAGTTACCTGGCCCTGGGCAGGCATGAATCCCCTGGGGGCAAGGGGTTGGCCCAGCAGAGAAGTAGCAGCACCAAGGACTGGCACGGCACCAGCCGGCACCAAGCCTGGTGCTCGGTAGTACTGGAAGTTCATCTCTACCACTCTACGCTGACCTGTAGACAGACGAAACATCATGCGGTTAACTTGCTATCTAAAACCCATGAACTGTTTATTTTGACAATACAATAAACGACATTAAACAATGCTTTGAAACAAATTAACAACACCTTATAAATGGGCAAATGGGATGCTGCAGTAAGCTGCTTTGCATAAGAGCTAATACAATGCTTTTAGTTCAATACTTTTTGCAAACTGACATGGATCGTTATCAGGTTTGTTTTTTAAGAGCCAGGACTCGGGTAATTGACCCAGTTTTAGCAATCATATACCTGGCTATCACCGTACCAGGAAGGCAAGCCTTTAGCCAGAATAGCTAGTATTTCGGTTGAATTGGCTTATAAACAAGGCGAGGTGCAACATCATATAGCAGAGGAAACACTGGAAGGCGACGTGTTTGAAGTCTTGGAATGTAGCAACATTATCTCTAATATGGCGCAAGAGTACTGACTTAATGCCTGAGTTTTACTAAACTAGGTAGTGCCTATGGCTGCGCTGATGTTTAATAGCATGTTTGGTATCATTATGTACCATAATGTACGGTTCAGGAGAAGACCCAAAATTAAAACTGGCAGAACTTATTAATCTCTTAATATTTAAATATCGAGTATACTTGGTGGTTTTGGATGGTCTGGGTGTACAAGGGGTTGGGCGTTTTGGACGGTCTGCGCAGTATAGTTAATTATGCCGCTGTAACTGTATCTTTGCTAACATTTGATACATTATTATAATTAAATCATTCAACATCATTCCACGGATATTTATGTTTATAAACACAGCGTCTTTATCAGCAAAATTAACGTGGATCAAAATTATACACAAGTGTTCGTGCTTCAACAGCTTTGAGTTAGAATCATATGAAGCTAAACCAAACCACAATGGCACAAGTGAAGAAGGGCCGAAACAGCTCGGAACCTCGATGATCGATCTCTTTCTCAGTTTCTGGCTCGGGCTGCTGAGCTGGGCCCAAGATTTGCAGGGTTTTTTCAGTTCAATCCAATGGTTTACCGACAATTGAGGAAGCTAAAATATGAAGTGGTTGTTTAAGATGGTCACGGTATATGTAATGGCATAAGAACGCTTACCATGAACATTCGGAGGGCATTTTCCTATTGGTATTTTACACTTCGCACTCAAAAGAGAACATGACGCCTTATATCGAATGGCCTTGACCTCTAACTTTGATGCTGAGATATTATTAACTTAAACACAAGTATTATTTAACAAACAACGCACACAATAGATTGTTCAGTATAAAAATAATACAGGCTACATTTATTTTAATAAACTAATTCAAAATGCATAAATTACTATATTAGTTGTAGCGGCATCTGGTGAAGAAACCAGAATTAGACCAGATTAATATAGTGGCGCCATCTGATGTTAAAGTCAGCAGTCAATTAAAACCCAAGAGACAAGCTTAGTACGACGTCGATCTAAAATTGAAATTAAACCGTTTTAGCTGCTGATTTTTTTGCATGTACATTTGAGACATATAAAACGACATAATTTAGACATTAATGTCATCATCATCATCATGGGTAAGCCATAGTGTCCCGTGGTTGGGCGATGGCCTCAGCATGCTGCACGGTTCCATCTGTCTATTTTCCGTTACCTCTGCCAGATGGTATCCTTTCAGTAGTCGCGTCTATTACGTCTCCCAGCCCTCTCGCCGTCTTCCTCTAGGTCTTTTCTTTTCGTAGGGTTTCCATGTGATGATAAATAAAGATGCATACATATAATACTTATGAGATGAGACGCCAAATGGACTGGCAAAATATGACAAGCATTTGGATGCAAAAAAATACATTCTCCTAAACAAACTCGCTTGTGAACCAGGGCTATTTCGCCAATTGGGCACTTCGATTAATCAAGCTTAATACTTATTTATATAGCATTATAGCCACATGTACACTTTCATACTTCAATTAAACACAATTACCGCACCCACATATGCATGTGTGCTTATGTAATAAACAAAAGAGCAATCGTTAAAGTTAAAATATAACACCAACAATGAGTGGATACAAACATAAAAAGTAAACGTGTATAACAAAATAAAAACCACCAAAATAATTGTTCTTGCTGTTAGCTGTAGTCAGTTAGTAACTCGTGCACGCTATGTAGTTTCACGCTGTAGCTGGTGTTAAATATTCTTTCACATATACATGACTTTAATTTGTTTCGTTTTCACGAAATTTAGCGTACTATATTTGCACACGCACGCACGCATGCATGGGCGCACATATGCTTGCACACACAAACACACACACACACACACACACACACACACACACACACACACACACACACGCACGCACGCACACACATACTATATATATATATATATATATATATATATATATATATATATATATATATATATATATATGTATATATATATATATATATATGATTTTGAGTTGTTTACAAGTAATTATTGACTGTTGCTCCTAATCCTCATACCAGTTGAAATTGCACGCTGCGGGATGGTATGAGATGATAATGGATGGTAATGGCTGGTAAGGGAAAGTGATGAGGAATAGTAAGGGATGGTAAGGCATGTTAATGGATGGCAAAGTATGGTAATGGATGGTAAGGGATGGTCATGTATGGTAAGGGATGGTAAGGGATGGTAATGTATGGTAAGGGATGGTAAGGGATGGTAATGTATGGTAAGGGATGGTAAGGGATGGTAATGTATGGTAAGGGATGGTAAGGGATGGTAATGTATGGTAAGGGATGGTATGGGATGGTAATGTATGGTAAGGGATGGTAAGGGATGGTAATGTATGGTAATGTATGGTAAGGGATGGTAAGGGATGGTAATGTATGGTAAGGGATGGTAAGGGATGGTAATGTATGGTAAGGGATGGTAAGGGATGGTCGTCCCCCTAAAGACCCCAGGTCTTCCAACAGGCGTAGATCTAAATGTAACGACAGATCAGCCGCATGGGATGGCGACACTTCAGTTTCAAAACATACGACACGTTATTCCAATACAGCCATCGCGAGACTACATAGCAATGGTCTAGGGGGACAATTACCTTCAATCATATATCCGTCTATTGACTCTAGTTCTATATTGCCATGTATATCCACTAAAATATGGCTGACCATATTATACAAAGTGATAGTGTCCATTTTTATGTCCGGCATATAATTTTGTTGAATTTATCATACACAATTACAGAGGTTATTCGTTCAACCCGATTGATCCGATGGTTCTCTCACCCTTCTCCGGAACATTGCATTAAAACCTGAATTGGTCTTTTCTAGGACATCGCGGGGTGTTTAAAACAACGAATGAATGGGGATTGACGATGGACTATCACATTGTGTGTAACTTACATACATATCTCAAAGATGCGAATATTAGCCAGACTCAGTATAGGTTATAGGAAGATATAGACCTGTAAAGTGTTTGTCAAGGAGTATTTTGGATATCATCACTTCGATCTTGTGTATTACCTACAAGCCCAACCACATCTCCATTGACTGCGAGAACAACTTCGAAACAAACACTGAAACAGAACACCACTTCTTTGTTTTTTCAGAATTATTTTTAAAGAAATTGTACATCGAATGACGAAAAACACCGTCAGCAATTAACCACTCGTTTAGATTGAATAAAGACGTTATCCGGGTAAAACGACTTACAGTTGACGACAGCGGGTAAGCCATTGATATAATCTCAAAGATTCAAGATTCAAAGATTCAAAAAACTTTATTATCCGTTTAAAAACATATTAAAAACGGAAAATTGTCTTTAGTCACACATAAAAAGACAGTAATCTATAAGCCGACCACCGAAGGTTCAACCCATTTCGGGGAGGAGATGGTATTTCAACAGTGAAAGGAGTTTACTCTCCTCCCGACCATGGATACCTAAAACAAACTACAACAATTTACACCTCATAGCACCTTAACATTCAATGTCCGTTAAGTTAAAAATAATATTAAAGTCTCCAAGCATTAGCACCCCCTTCATCAACTTGAAGAAAATCGACTTCTCCTTGATTGCGGTGGATGATCGCAAAGAATGCTTCCTGGAGTTCCTATCGCCATGTATCGCCATTGTCGAGCTTATATAGTCCACATCTCAATGTCGCTGTGGCCGTTTCATGAAACAAAATTGAGCGAAGTAATAATAAGGATATGTGTAATATGAAGATAAAGACGAAGGCAAAGAAAAGAATGAAACAGTGAAGGAAAATGACCTAACGCTGATCCACTTCGTTTACGTCGTTGTTGGGTGTAAACCGCAATGACGTTATAAAGAAAATAATTATTGATTAAAACATCCAATGGAGACATCGTATCATGTGTGCGTGTGTCAGTCTGTATGAAAGTGTACGTGAGTATGAGTGTGTGTACAACTAAACTTGTTTATATATATATATATATATATATATATATATATATATATATATATATATATATATATATATATATATATATATATATATATATAAACAAGTTTAGATTTAAATTTATTATAAATATATATATATATATATATTTAAATATATATATATATACATATATATATATATATATATATATATATATATATATATATATATATATATATATATATATATATATATATATATACAAGTTTAGTTGTACACACACTCATACTCACATACACTTTCATACAGACGGACACACGCACACATGATACGATGTTTCCATGGTATGCTTGAATAAATAAACTTAACAAAGAACACTATAATTTTAACTATTCCTACACTATATAATATTATACGGAAACAAACGAAGTGGACTGACGATTGGCTAGACCACTCGAGGAAGTCGTTTAACTACCGTGAACACCTGCGAATAGCCCACGGGCAGGTGGGCGTTCAAAGTGGACGGCGATCGTTAAAGTAGTGCAGTAAACGGGCATCTGGTGCTAGTATCACAGCGGACAGTTGGCGCGAAGAGAGGGCGACAATGATGACGAAGTTGACAGCATTAGCAGGCTGTCTCTGTGTGGTGATACTGAGCGTGTTTGTGGGACGACACGGCAGTCAAGCAGTCAGCACAGTGCACATTGACGGTAGGCGACATTCTAACAGTGTTTGTATATAATTTATACCATACGAATGTAGGACGGACACGCACACGTCACTGTGTGTCACATACAGTGTCCCTCCCATCCACAAGAGCCACACATTAGTGCCACACACTAATGTCACATACCAGAGTCACACATTAGTGTCATTCGCACGCACGCACACATGCACACACGCATACACACGCACACACACACACGCACACACATGCAAATACACACACACGCACGCACGCACGCACACACACACACACACTCACACACACACACACACACACACACACACACGCGCACGCACGCACACATACACACACGAACACACACTCTTTCTCTGTGTGTTTGTCCATGCATCTGTGCGTCCGTGCTTCCGTGCATGCGTGCGTGCGTCCGGCCGTGCCTGCGTGCGTGCGTGCGTGCGTGCGTCCGTCCGTCCGTCCGTCTCTCTCGCTCGCTCGCTCGCTCGCTCACTCTCTATCTCTCTCTCTCTTTCTCTCTTTCTCTCTTTCTCTCTTTCTCTCTTTCTCTCTTTCTCTCTTTCTCTCTTTCTCTCTTTCTCTCTTTCTCTCTTTCTCTCTTTCTCTCTTTCTCTCTTTCTCTCTTTCTATCTTTCTCTCTTTCTCTCTTTCTATCTTTCTCTCTTTCTCTCTCTCTCTCTCTCTCTCTCTCTCTCTCTCTCTCTCTATATATATATATATATATATATATATATATATATATATATATATATATATATATATCGCTCACACATACCTTACCTTGTCCGTTGTGTTGTGCAGAGTGTAGCGCGGGAAAGTTCTTCTGGCGAGACTCGGAGGCCGACCTGTTCTATGCGTGTCTGAAGCAGCCACAACGCGCCGTTAAGATGAAATGTCGCCCGGGCACCTTCATGTGTAGCACGGGCGAGGAGGTGAGTCACTGCGGCGTCAAACTGTAGCACAACTATGAACAATACCAATGCAAATGAAATGCTATAATACACACACCTCATTATTACGGTCACCTTGTGACAGTCGCAAATTATTGCGGAACAATAACGTTTGGGTATTAGTCTTTCCAATACGGTCACCTCTCCATTCAGGTTACTTCGTTTCTGTCCCGAAGGTGATCGTAATAGTCGGATGTACGACAGATATACGCGTCTACTTCATTTTGAATGTTTACTTCATGTTCAATATAATTTGTGAAAGTTGATTTATACAAGATTTAAAAAGATTACGATACAAAAAAAATACAAGTTCTAGATGGCAAGTCGTAACAAAGTGTTCACTTTGACAGGGTTAATACAATCATAACCTAAGCTGCTCGAGTAATGATTATTTATTGTCCTCCGTGAGAATGGGTGAGTGGGTACGATTATGTCTTTTCACTCTTCTGTCGTGAAAATTGTACAATACCATCAGATTCTCTGTCCGTTCCATTGAGCAGGTTTTCGTGCCTTGCTCCTGCAAAACTGAGGTGCAGAAAGAGCGGGTCGAGGAAGGAGGGGGAGGAGACAACGACACGAGCGGCGTTCATCACCATGGCGACTTTCACGGTGGCGACTCACAGTCACGTGACGTCGGCGAACGACCGCAGAACGACGTGCGCAGTGAAGTGGACAACACGCTGACCGCTCGGACAACGTCTCCACGGAGAGACAACTGTGTCGCCGACAAGGACTCACTTCCTGCTTGTGGTAGTTGTCTAACGCATGCATGATCCTGTGTCCTAATCTAGCAGTGTCACGTGACTCTAACATCAGCGTCGTCACCACTCCAACGCCGTCGTTGTCACTGCATTCTTCGTCATCACTATCGTCGTAGTTGTCACCATCACCACTGTCACCGATGTAACTGTCGCTACCATCATCGTCGTTATCATCATCACTACCGTCATCACCACAACCATTATCATTACCGCTGTCATCATATCGAACTACTATCGTTACGTAACTGTTGTCACCACCATCATCATGACTGTTATCTGTGTCACCAACAACGTCGTCACCATGGTGATATCCCAAGTCAGGGTAGAACGAGACAAGAATCCCCCGTGGAATAAAAAGCCTCTCCTGTGTGACCATTTGCCTCTGGTAAACAAATGCCACAATTACAATTCTGCCCGAAGAAAGGACACATGGGAAATTCACCTTAAGAAAATCATCATAATAATATATCTGCATTTTATATTGTTTAAGTTGCATGTTTGATGTATTGTGTTTGTGTCTGTATTGTTTTACTGTAAGATTCTGGATTTCACTTAACGTCGTTAAATTGTGTCATACAAGAACACCTGTTGAAAATGACCCCGTGAAGGCCTACCACAGGGAAACATCTTGCTTCACGTCCAGGGACATGATGCCCCCTTAGGACGATATTAAAAGCCTGTACTATAGCAATTGTTGTCAACTGTCATTTAGTCTTTGGCAATGGGTAGAATGAACACAAGGCACAGTCGTGGGACAGCGTGAGGGTGTCACAAGTGTCAACACGTCAACGTAATGAATACCTTTACCCACGATCCCTCCCTTAATGATCCGTGACAGGAAGTTCTAGTTTCCTTGCATTCCCGTTTTCTCCAGGCTGCCCGGACCACTTTCTTGTCTACCGAAACAGTCACATGTTCGACGGAGTGCCAAATGAAAACTCGACGACGCTGTCGGCTTGCCAACAGGACTGTCTCGTCACGCGCCGCTGCCTCGGCATCGACTGGATCAAGCGGCCGACAGCATCCGACACGTTTCGCTGCTTTCTAGTCTTTCCCGAGTCGACCCAGCTCGGCCTTTCGCCGTTCCCTCTGGACACTTCCGACCACTACCGACGAACCTTCTGTACGCCGGGCAATGTGACGTCACCAGGTAAGAGTTCACACGTGTGGTGTATTATGTTATCAGCAACTTTGTGTAGAAGTTATAAAAAAAAACAGTATGACTTCAATCGCACTGACGCCAGAACGCAACTGGACATCCATTCACCAACATTACGTTGAGATGATGCTACCGTTCAAACTGAAATAGCGCTTCTGTTGTCGTTAACGAAACATATTTTAGTATTAAGCGTCGTCAATTTGAAACCTGTCGTTTTTGATACTACCAATCATACTGCTAGCTACACATTGTATGTATGACTCGCTCACTAAAACTGTCAACAGTATTCATGCTTTGTTGACAACCAATCATTTGTAGCAAGTGAAGAGCACGTCACGACACAGAAGGCAAACGCTGCAAAGAGTTCTATGTCAAATGGTACGTACGTGACAGAGGCGGCTGTTTGTCTGCAGTAAGACAAACAGCTATTGCTACTTACTGCTGCGATTGTATTTAAATGATGCTGCCGTGGTCAACGTTTGTTGATGTTAGATCGGTAAATAAATATACTTAATTACTTAATTAAAATATTGAAAAGGCATTTTCACACACGCGCACGCGCACGCACACGCACACGCAAACGCAAACGCACACGCACACGCACACGCACACGCACACGCACACGCACACGCGCACGCGCACGCGCACACACACACACACACACACACACACACACTGTTTTGGGCAACTCAAGTAGCAATGCAAATTTCTTTGCATGCAACTGTCGTTATTATTAATAGATGCACAGTGACGCAGTTGCTACAACATCAGACTCTCGACCATTGTTCTGCTGTGTCAACGTCTGGACAAGCCTTTTACTCAGCATTTCTCCAGTTCAGTCAGTTGCAAAAAAAATGAGTAACTCGCTATAGACTGTGGTGGATATTTGTGTACGAAGTGTCTTCGCATATCAATGTCAGTGTGGATGAATACCTCCCAGAAAGGTTGACCTGGTGTCCGATTGCACAGGTTTGCCAGAGTAAAGTGTAAAGCGCTTCTAGCAATCGTGAGGATTGAATACTGCCCTGTATAAAAACTGTCTTTTACTTCTAGTTCATGAGACGGTAACTATCATAAATTTACTACCGCTACAAAAACACTCTTCACATCAACTATGGCTGTGGTACATACATTTAGTGTTTACTTGTGTTTTTCTGTAGCCGAAAAGAGTCGACTGCCTGTTCCCGGCGTCACTCAGAGAGTTGCGATGGGAGGCGGCGTAACGACCCATCCCACGACCAAGTCACAGCCCGAGCCAACTGCAGCTGTCCCGCGGAGGGCCGAGACGATACCCGACTCCGGTAAGTGACTTCGCTCGCGAACTCGACATTTCAGCATCACTGTTACGGTTTTACCAGAAATTGTCCACTGTGTAAATGTGCTATAAAGTGGCGCGTGTATATGTAGCATTATAAAACTGCAAACTTGTAAAGGCAACAGGAGCAAAAACAGCACCAACAGGTGAAGTGTGGCCGCACGCGACGGTGAAGGCGACGGCAAATACAAACACAAACACAACAACGACGACAATGAATACATGGACCCTGCACCTACGACATAACACGGACACTGACACTGACACTGCATATACAATATGACGTGGACATTATATTTAAAACATGACACGGACATTACAGCGACAACATGACAAGGACACGACACGACACGACACGACACGACACGACACGACACGACACGACACGACACGACACGACACGACACGACACGACACGACACGACACGACACGACACGACACGACACGACACGACACGACACGACACGACACGACACGACACGACACGACACGACACGACACGACACGACACGACACGACACGACACGACACGACACGACACGACACGACACGACACGACACGACACGACACGACACGACACGACACGACACGACACGACACGACACGACACGACACGACACGACACGACACGACACGACACGACACGACACGACACGGACATTGCGTCTAAAACATGATACGAACAGTACAACGATGATATTGTATCTACGACATGGCACGGACATAGTAGTGACAATGTGACACGAACATTGCAACTATTACACGATACGAACATTGCAACTACGACAGTGATACTACATACGCGAAATGACATGACACGGCCGCTACAGCTATTACACGGCTTGTACAGTGTTCTTCGTTAATTTGGTAAGAAACAAAGGGGAAACTGTGATATAAAGCAACTCAGTTGCCGCCTGAGGGTCTGTAATGTCGAAGTTGATGTAGCGTACGGACATTAAAACGTGCGATGTAATTTCGAATTAACATATTAGCATTTATTACCTTTATTGTCGATGCCTGCGGTCAAGCTGTACCTGTCGATTTTATGTCACCACTCGGCGTGTCGCGTCTACTATTAGATTCATGTTTAGAAAGTGTTTAAAGACATCTTTTTATTAGACATTTCAATTAATTCAAATTGTTTTGAAATGACGGACAATGCTTTAGAATTTCTTTTTAGTGTCGTACACGTTTTAATCAATGTTTATGTTTTACATTAATTTATAGATTTATATATATATATTTACGTATACAATTTTAGTAAATGTTTGAATTTTATATTAATTTATTTAATTTCCATACCAAGTTTTAGTACTATACATTTTAAAAGCAGTGTTTAATTTTTTTTTAAATTAATGTATATAATTTACATACAAAGGTTTACTAGTGCATCTTAAAACCAAAATTAATATGATTTATATTAATTTATATAATTTACATTACTATTTATTTTATTACTATACATTCAGTATATTTCTTGTGCAGCGCATCTTTCCACCATGCGGGAATTAGCGCTATATAAAAATTGTATCATTATTATATTAGTATTATTGTTCATTGTCTATGTCTTTTCACAGTTTTTTTTAATCTACTCGTCTGCTTTCCTGTGATATCACTGCTGTTTGTTCTCCACTCATAAACAACTTGCACTGACAAATTTAAGTGAGGTATTATTACACCTACAGTGTTCGGACGACAAAGAGGAGTTTACAGGTTATTTCTAAACACGCGTCAACGTTGCACGTTGCAGGATGTCCGTACACTTTCGAGAGACTTGATGACGTGTCGCATCCTTTCG
>OZ024859.1:4723023-4733023 GCA_964017155.1 Oasisia sp. SBJ-2009
CTGCTGCAGTTCTACACAGACGGACGTCTTCAAGTCGGCAATGCGCGCTCAGACCAAGGTAAGAGCAATATTTCAGACGCCCACAGTCTGAGACGATGAATAAACATATTAGCCACTTGCACTCTTCGAAACTAAAAGGAGACAATTTCACAGTTCTATGTATCTGAAATAAGGTAGCCCCGATTACTCAGGCTACGCGAGATGGCAGCACGTGTCAATTTCTCACAGGCGCCTGGGTTATTAATGTTCTGCCAATGTTGCCAACAGGGTGGCCTTACCCCAGAATATCGTAGAGACGCTGATTAGTTTTCAGGCCAACTATGAAATAAAACAAAGCTAACGATATTCTTTAATAAAATAAAACTATGCTATTGAAATTATCCGACATTAAAGTTATATTTACCCAAGCATAACCATAAATACAATTTTGCAGTAGTTTATGAAGCCGGAGCCATGGCAGGAGTATCTCCATTATCCAAGACTGTATTCTCGACACAACGTTAAACAGCCGAGCGAGAGTCCAGTAAGCGAGACTAGGAATAGCAATGATGTCATGATTCTCCGACATATATCGCCATGTCAGGCTACGAACGTTTGAGAGTCACAGCATAAAAGCATCTATCTATTTTGTGTTCTACATAATAAACTATTATTAGGCTAAGTAATTATCAGTTCAGTTTCGAAACAGATTCCCTGCTATCAATGTGTGTCCACACAATTATAAACATATTTTGGAAAGCTCTATTTACAGCATCGTGTGATTAAGTTTGTTATGACCGAAATGTCGTCTGTTCGGTTCAGGGGCCATCAACGTACGGGGTCGGCCGGTGACAGTCGGGTGTGTCATGGCGGACAACTTTATCGGCTTCATAGACGAGGTAAGATATTCAGCTACTTCCGGTTCAGTGACTCGGTGACGAACTAGTAACTATCATCGGTTACTCAGGCGCCGTAAGGTGTGTGCCATTTTGAAGCCCCTCACTACTGGGGAATTTGAAATAACAATTCACACAAGGATATACATTTTATTTATAATACTATACTAAACAAACTATTCAAAATTAAGCTTATTCAGAATTGTAATTTTTTTAAATTGTGTGTGCAGATGTTTTATAACCAAATTTCGTTACCAGAAGCAGGCATATACTATATAAACATTAATTATTATTAAATACATGAAATAATCCAAAATAGTGATGACAACTGACGGCTTCGAGCAATGGCGTTACGAAAGTTTCACCAGACTAACTTCTCGGCGAAGTCACGCCGCCGAGCGAGAGTCGGTAGAGCGAGACTAACTAGTGACACGAGCAATCATTCAAAAACAATGAAACTCGCCTGCAGCAACATAATGGAACCCGATGATCCGGTACATTTTTAATGGAGACATGGTTTGGAAGGATGCCTCTCATTCTCTGTAGTCCTACTACACCAAGTTCTAACTAATCATTAATATATTAAAATCGACTTTATCCGTTCCTTCCAGGCTCGCGTCTTCTCTACGGCCCTGGCTTCTCACGACGTTCGCGCACTCTCCACTATCAGAGAAGGCCAAGTCTGGTGATTCTGTTCACCCAGTCAGGTGATATCCACGTAACCAAACATGTACAGAAAAACAGCATTAATGGCTCCAATGTCATCTCTGTTTATAGTGACATTATAGAAATAACATACAGCATGTTTAAGACAATAGGTGTAATGCAACACAAACACGACTGGTGTTGGTTTCATAAAGCCGCGAAACTTGACGAGCAATTATGCGGTCTATACAACGACTATTCAGTGTAGCCTATAGTCAGTTTCAGTCAGTTGACCACTCGGAGAGTGTCATTAACAGATGTGCAAGAAGCACGCGTTACGTCACAGACTATCACCAATGTCGCATCTCATGAAGTTCGACGGACGTTGTGTTAACAAATGTTTTATTCATAAACCAGTCACATTAACAATGTGATTACCGTTCGAAATGGTTGGATTCTATTAACTATTTGACTTGCATAGCATGTAACGTTTCTCTTTTGGTTCCCTTTATGGCTAATGTCATTGTGTACTTTTAAAAGAACAGTTTCTGTGGAGTGAAATTGTTTATGCAGATTGCAACACATTGGATACGTCATTTGTGTAAATGCGAGGCACGAGACGGTCAGCTACAACCTTTTCAAGTACTTTTGAAATCAAGCTCATGTTGGAAATGGTTCTGTAGCTAATTTGGTCGTCTTTAGTCATATATGTCTTCTTAAGAACTGGATTTACATGCGCATGTTTAAAGTTGCATTCTGACATAAATACCCAATTTTAACGCATTTTTGAAAAGTCACTGTACATCATGACCGATATTTGCTTATTAGTATGTTTCCTACCACATGTCTCACTTTGTGGTTTTATATGTTATTTGATCAAATATAAGTTTGCTATTTTTACCATCGGAATTCTCCTGTCAACGAAAATAAACGATGTCACAAACAATCTGTTTAGCAGCTACGATTGAGTTCCGGAAAAGTAGCATGCATTAGTTAGACTCGAATAAGTGTATTTCTGGGATTGACTTAAAATAAAACTTGTTTTTAAAAACTAAACGGCTAAGCCGAATTGTTCTTTAGTGAAACAAATCGTTCTCTATGTAATGGTGGCTACACATCATTTGGCTACTTATATGTGCACATATTCGCCGTCAACGAAACTGCAACTAGGTGTAGGAAGTGCAGTGTGGTGATTGTGGTTAGGCAAACAAGTTGGCGAAACAACAACATTTTAATGGATAACATTATCTATCCTTCCTGGAGCGGTTTACTACTACTCAATGAATTTACCAAGCACTCCTGACTTGACCAGCCCCCAAAAGAAACTGACGTATATCGCCGTTCCGAGCGTCTCAATTCGATAGTTGGACGATAGGAAATTTCCGTGGTGCGCAATACAACGTTGCTACACGAATGACGTGCAAACGTCTGTTGCTAATCACGTGACTTCGCAATGACAGCCTCCAATAGCCTGCACCAATACATAGAGTCTATACGTGTATGTAAATATATTGTAAATATATATATGTGTGTGTGTGTGTGTGTGTGTGTGTGTGTGTGTGTGTGTGTGTGTGTGTGTGTGTGTGTGTGTGTGTGTGTGTGTGTGTGTGTGTGTGTGTGTGTGTGTGTGTGTGTGTGTGTGTGTGTGTGTGTGTGTGTGTGTGTGTGTGTGTGTGTGTGTGTGTGTGTGTGTGTGTGTGTTAGAGAGAGATAGAGAGAGAGAGAGAGAGTGAGTGTATGTATGTATGTATGTATGTATGTATGTATGTATGTATGTATGTATGTATGTATGTATGCATGTATGTATGTATGTATGTATGTATGTATGTGTGTATGCATGTATGTATGTATGTTGAACAACGTCATAAAAAAATTCTTACAATGCGATATTTTAACTTGAATATGTGTCACTGTGCCCCCCTAGATAAGACAGTTCATGATTAATTTCTGGAACGCGGCCAGCAGACCCAGCTGGTGAATGAATTGAGTTTGTTGGGGTAGGGATCTAAACATTTAATTATCAACCTTATTATTTATTAATTTTTTATTATCAATTAAATTATTTAAGTTTTAATGCTCGCACATGGGAATATGCAATCATCCCGTCAAACTAATTCTGTTTAGGGGGACATGAAAGGGAATCTGTTCATTTTACGGAAACCGGCTACTATGATATTCCTCCTATTTTGTTGTAGTTTGCTTAATTTTATTTATTTATTGTTATTACTATTAGCACAGTATAATTAGTTAGTTGACATCTTAATATTACTATTTTACTACCTCAAGAATGGGCAATATATATATATATATATATATATATATATATATATATATATATATATAGCGAGAGAGAGAGAGAGAGGAGACAGAGAATGATAGAGGGAGGCAGAGAGAGAGAGAGAGAGAGAGAGAGAGAGAGAGAGATAGAGAGAGAGAGACAGACAGACAGACAGACAGACAGAGAGACAGACAGAGAGACAGACAGAGAGAGACAGAGAGAGACAGAGAGAGACAGAGAGAGACAGAGAGAGGGGGGGGGGGAGAGAGAGCAATCAGCACAGAGCCACAGTTTATATAGCAGTTTTCATTTTTAAACGTAGAATGGCGTGGATCTCTGTCCTTTGGGAATGATGCATCAAGAATACACCTAAATTAAAAATAAATGATTCTGATAGTGAAAGTTGAAGTGATAATAATGATAACGACAATGGTGTTGGTGATGATGATTACGAAATGCATACTATTGCAGGTGTTTATAAAAATGACGATAAGAATGGAGATGTATGTATGAGTAATCAAGTATATAGACACACACAATATTGCTGGTTTGAGTGTATTGCAATAACCACGGTAATTTGCGCATGTCGTCAAATATAATTTATTTCTTGTAAGGTAACAGTTTCGCTGATTTCCTGACGCTGTTGTCATCAGTTTCACGACATTGGGACGGCGGATTAACCTTCATCGTCTTAGGGCCAGTGCAGCAGACTTACAAGGCCTTGGAGAAGCAGATCTGAAGCAAAATATGAAACGCTGATAAGGACGGCATCATTTATTAGGGTGACTGGCGTTCCTGTCTAGTAGTGAACGATAACGAAAGAAGAATACAAACACTGCTAGACTAGCCTCTGTTACCCAGACTCCGTGAGGTGGCAGCACATTTCAGTCCCAAAACTCCGCCTGGTCGATTTACGCTCTGCCGATTTATGCGGCTTTACCTCAGGATAGGGTAGAGACGCTTATTGTCTCTCAGGCTAATTATGTAATAAAACCAAAATAGGGATATACTTTTTAAAGATAATACTATACTATTAAAAGTATTCAACATGAAACTTATATTCATACAAAAATAAACAGAAATACAAATTTGCAGTTGCTTATGAAACCGAAATTATGACACGTTTACACAGGCTGCGTGAGATGGCAATAATTTACACGGACAACATTCAAAAGCCAGCTAAGTAACCATGCTCTCTTTTCGGCGAAGTTACGCAGCCGAGCGAGACTCGGATTAACGAGACTACTTAAACGAGACTACTGCTAGGCTAGCACTGCTATCGCGACAACTGTGGGTGTATTAATCTCCATGCTGTGCTACTTACGTCATCAATGTAACCGTGGAAGTAACTCGTCAGACGATCCTTTATGTACGACCCGATCACCAGGGGACAGTGACTGTTCCGGATCGGACCTAGCAACAAAACCGGTTTATTTGTTCACTTCCGGTTTGTGTATTATTGTACATTTTATCCAGCAGAACGTCATAATAAAACAAAATATGAAACACATTATCGTTATCACACAGTCACACAACGGGTTTGTGTGACTACCTTTGGGAATAACAGTGATGGTTGTGATTTGTAACGAGGCAAGTTTGAAAGTCCATAATTACCAGGCTTGAAAGCGTCAGAAAGAGCATTGAAAGTGTTATTAACGCTGTGTCTGTAACGGTGTAGCTGTACAATGAAAAATACCTACACATTTTCGAGAGGGCTGTTAGTCATTTCATTGATTTAATGAATTTGAGAATTTTACTAGATTGTACGAAATGTCAACACAGCATATTAAGATAATTGTTTAGTGTATAAAACTACGTTTGTGCTAACATAAAGAGTTCGACTTACTTAAGACACCAGTCATTACGAATTTCAAACTGTGCAACATACCGGGCCAAGGGATTGGTCCCATTCGAACGATTTGTAGCGGATCAATGACGTCCAACTCGTACGCGCCATTTCTCCAAGTCATCGCTACTTGTCGCCACTGGTTAAATGGGTTGTTTCCCTACAGGCGGACGTCACTCATGTTAGCACATCATGTTAACTAGTAAGAGATAATTCGATTAAGTATGATATTGAATTGGTATGGTAGTGGTTATGATGGTCGGCCTACTGGTTGTGATAGTATGGCAGAAAGGACGTCAGTAACGTTTAGTAATAACAATTGCAATAGTAATGTCAATAATAATTACTTAATTAATATGATGACGTCATATAATCAGGAGCGTAGTTCGTGTATTTTTATAAGAGACAGAGAGCCTGAAGGAGAGAGAGAGAGACTGATATATCTCAGTCTCAGTCTCAGTCTCTCTCTCTCTCTCTCTCTCTCTATATATATATATATATATATATATATATATATATATATATATAGAGAGAGAGAGAGAGAGAGAGAGAGAGAGACTGAGACTGAGAGAGAGACTGAGAGAGAGAGAGAGAGAGACTGAGAGAGAGAGAGAGATAGAAAGAGAGAGAGAGAGAGAGAGAGAGAGAGAGAGAGAGAGAGAGAGACCCCGTTTGTCTATGTGACAGTTTGTAATATAGGGTTGCACTTGAGAATGGTTGGATTAATAATATAATATTATATAATACGATAACTGTTATTGCGCCTAAAACCTTGGTAACCAAGCTCAGACGCGCATCAATACAAAACAATTAATCGATCTCAGAATCAATAACCACTTCCAATTGTCTAAGCTGTAAAAATATGTTTTAATAACGGCGGTATTTAGCAATAATATATCCAACTGATCTAACACTAGAAGGAATCATATTCCTAAGAATAGGTGCAGCTATAAAACAGACACCTATTCACAATATTGGTATTGACTTAGCGACAAAAAGAAACAGTATTGCGGATGATAATAATAATAACATTTAAGTAACGCCCTAACGCCAGGGTATCCTGTTCGAAAGAGCTGTTACAAAAAACAAAAATAGCACTAAATATATTCAACATTATAAAAACATGGTATTAAATGTCCAGTGAAATTAGTATTAAGAAATAAAGTTATACTAAAATAATACATATTATTAAGAAACAAAGTTATACTAAAATAAACATTTAAGAGAACTATAAATTTAAGATAAATAAAAAGGCACAATATAAAACAAATTAATAGAAACATGAGATATAGTCGCTGGCGTACAGACACCCACCGGATCGCCGCCTAGAGTGATAGGCGGGTCTTTAAACCCGGCAGACAAGTAGGTGCCTTGGGCGGAAGCGAAGAGGGAGTTGCCAAGAGCGTTGACAGCGCCTCCGAAGCAGTCGTTGCTGATGATGCCCTGGTCGGCGGAACCACCTGGCGCCAGTCGGTAGTAAAAGCTGATTCTGAGCGACTTGAAGCTGGAGTAGGCATTGGCGAAGAAGGGGATCTCGAGGCGACTCTCGTTGAAGAAGCCAACTCTGCCGTGAGTACCCAGAGGGTCGTTGACGATGTGAACGCCGTCGTTGAGCACCCACGGACGGTACACGCCCCTGGTGGCTGACACCAGGTCGGCCGTCTCGAAGTCAATGCAGAACATGTCGTCCACCTCCGCTGTGGAACAACGCAGAAACCAGTTAAACACAATCATAACTCTACAGTATGTGGTTATATACATGCTTGCATGCATGCGTACGTATGTACGTACATACATACATACATACATACATACATACACATACATACATACATACATACATACATACATACACACATACATACATACACACACACACACACACACACACACACACACACACACACACACACACATATATATATATATAATATATGTGTGTGTGTGTGTGTGTGTGTGTGTGTGTGTGTGTGTGTGTGTGTGTGTGTGTGTGTGTGTGTGTGTGTGTGTGTGTGTGTGTGTGTGCGTGCGTGTGCCTGCGTGCGTGTGCGTGTGCGTATGGTGTACATACGATGACTAGATGTTAGATGTTGACTGAATCATGTATTGATGTGGTGCTACGTACGTATTGCTGTCACTGGAGCATCGGTGGCGACAGAGACACTCTTGAGACACGAGGGGTCGACCTGGACACACGTCAGCTTGTCCTGGTCCCAGAAGGTGCAGTCTGGACACGTCATCGGGAAGACGTTCCACTTGTCCGGGCCACCGGCCGGCTCGCACATGTAGAACTTCTGGCAGTTGTTGGGGTCAGCCGCGAAGCCGGGAGTGCTCTTTGTCAGGTTGTAGCACAGGGAACACTTCTCTGTGGTCATTATGACGATAGTGATATTGTTAGCAATAGTGATAGTGATAGTGTAATGATAGCTATAATGAATGTGATAGTGATGATGATGGTGATAGTTGTCACATTAAGGACGTTCCCAACAGGTTTGTCAAAAGAGAAACTCTTCTTCTTTGTAATGCGCATGCATTGTGGTGTGGTGTGGTGTGGTGTGGTGTGGTGTGGTGTGGTGTGGTGTGGTGTGGTGTGGTGTGGTGTGGTGTGGTGTGGTGTGGTGTGGTGTGGTGTGGTGTGGTGTGGTGTGGTGTGGTGTGGTGTGGTGTGGTGTGGTGTGGTGTGGTGTGGTGTGGTGTGGTGTGGTGTGGTGTGGTGTGGTGTGGTGTGGTGTGGTGTGGTGTGGTGTGGTGTGGTGTGGTGTGGTGTGGTGTGGTGTGGTGTGGTGTGGTGTGGTGTGGTGTGGTGTGGTGTGGTGTGGTGTGGTGTGGTGTGGTGTGGTGTGGTGTGGTGTGGTGTGGTGTGGTGTGGTGTGGTGTGGTGTGGTGTGGTGTGGTGTGGTGTGGTGTGGTGTACTGTGTACATCATGAATTTATATAAGTTTACAAAGAATCCCTTCACTAGGTCTACACGTGTGAAGGTCGGAGTGAAGGAAATGTTTGAGAAGAAACTGACGAGGAGAAGGTTGAAATGGCTTGGACATGTGGAACGAATGGGAGATGGCAAAGAGGGCTGATGCTCAGAATGTAGAGGGGGACAGGAGGCTAGGAAGACCACAAATGCGATGGGCGGACTGCGTTACGAGAGATCATGAAAGAGTGGGAAGAAAATGTAGAACAACAGCAGAAGATAGAAGAAGTTGGACACTGGTGATGGAGAATGCCGTGCAACAAAAACTGAGGAGAGGAAAGAAAAGGCGAAGAAAAGATGACAGTAACCATGGCCAACCCCGCCCCTGACGACAGGGACAACAAGAGGAGAACAACCTGCATATATGCACACCTTGGGCATTGAACGGAGCATTCGGCGCTGGGTTGGTGTCACAACAGGCACTCTCTGGGGCAGGGTAGGAGTCCCACGGCCCATCTACATCAATGCCGCTGGCCGGTATCCACGGCATCCGAACACTCTGAGGGCAGTGTAGCGACGCCTCTACAAAGTAGTCATCCACTTTCTCAGCAAACTAATAATATTATTAACTGATAAACTGAACTATTTCGAATCTGGATACGATAACGTTAATATAAAGACAGTAGCATCAATGTAATAATCATCACGTTAGCTGTTTATCATGTTGAAAAGGTATCGTTTGTTTATTATTAGCGAATGTTATACTGCAATGTAACAATACGTCATACGCATACGCATAACATAAGCATGTACATACACACTCACATGCATAGCTACACGCACGGACGCACTCACGCACACACCTACACGCAACAAACACATAACATTCACATACACGGACGCATGCTCTAATGTAAACGTGGCAGTGCCAATTAGGACTTCACTAACCGGTCACTGCCAGCGCCAATACAAGAAGACATCCTCCCAACATCAGATACGCCATGTTTTCTGTAAACAAATCACAAGATACGACGTAATACAAGCCACATGCTTATGTGCGGTGTATAAATCACATGTCGACACTTGAATATACAACTTCTGAATACTCAGTTTGTCTGTCTAAACATCTAGCTCTATTTAGCGTTCCTAACACGCTCATCCTTGCCGTAATATTCCCGCCTTTCCAAGAAATATGTTGCCGTCATCGTCGCCTGCACTTGCGGCCTGATATGAAACAGTACAATTTTCCTGCAGCGCTCATGTAAAATCAACTAATCTGAAACAACTACGTCCTGCGAACGTAGACAGACTTTAAGTTTCTCTCTTAGTCTTGTCGACATACCTAAATAAATACCGATGTGTCGCATATGCCCGTGGACTGATTATTTAATTATTAAAACAACATCAGTTCCCCTCAGTCGCATATAGACTCACTTGAAACAAATTGC
>OZ024859.1:4738023-4850523 GCA_964017155.1 Oasisia sp. SBJ-2009
GGCAACGACCATATTATAAACATCGAGACATTAAAAGCAGAAGATACCATCTCGAAGACACTTGCTAAGCTGTAAATTAAATGTTTATCAGAAAGACAAATGCCCAAAGCGTGGAGGAACGCTAAGATGATGATGATCTTCAAGAAGGGAAATAAGAAAGACATCAAAAATTACAGACCGATATGTCTACTATCAAGCATCTATAAAGAACTCACGAAACTATTAATGAAAAGGCTACAGAAGACACTCGACGAAAACCAGCCATGAGAGCAAGCACGATTCAAAAGCGGATACTCAACGACAAACCACATCCACGTCGTAAACCAACTGAAGGAGAAGTGCAGAGAATATAATATCCCACTCTTCATCGCATTCGTCGACTACGAGAAAGCCTTCGACTCAGTGCAAACTCAAACAGTACTGACTTCGCTTCAAGAACATGGGATAGAAGATGTGTACACCGAACTCCTGAAGGCTATCTACACCAACAGTTCGATGACAGTCCACCTACACAAAGAAAGCAACCAGATCAACACCATGTTTACGGCAGCACTCGAAAGCATAATTATTTCCGACGACTGACTTGGGAAACCAGAAGCTTGAAGATAGACGGCGAATATCTTAGCCTTTTTTGCTTCGCCGACGACATACTCACATGCGTTAATACACCACACGAGCTACAACAAATGCTACAGGAATTAGCTGATGAAAGTGAAAATTAGGGTCTGAAGATGAACAAATGGAAGACAAAGGTGATGATGGAAAACGAGACACCAATATATGTCAACAACACTCAGATAGAGAACGTTAAAAGCTACATCTACATGGGACAGAGATACAGCACCAGAGACAACATTCAAGACAAGGAGATTCAAAGAGGAATCACGACCGGGTGGACAGCATTCGCCAAGCACCGCGACATCTTCAAGGGTAAACAATGGAACATGCTTGAAGAAACTCAAGCGTACTTCCAGCAATTATATACAGCGCGGAAACATGGGCACTCACTACCCAAGCAAAGAACAAGCTAGCAGCCGCGCAAACATGGATGGAAATGGGTATATTAAACATCACATACAGGGATAGAAAAATAAACATCTGGATAAGAGACCTGGAAACTCTACGAAAGGAAAAGACCTAGAGGAAGATCGGCGAGACTGGAAGGGTACCATCTGGCAGAGGATAGCGCAAGATATGTATATGTGGAAACAGCAAGCTGAGGCCTTCGCCCAACCACGGGACACTATGGCTGCATAGTGATGATGATGATGATAGAGAGAGAGAGAGAGAGAGAGAGAGAGAGAGAGAGAGAGACAGTGTGTGTGTGTGTGTGTGTGTGTGTGTGTGTGTGTGTGTGTGTGTGTGTGTGTGTGTGTGTGTGTGTGTGTGTGTGTGTGTGTGTGTGTGTGTGTGTGTGTGTGTGTGTGTGTGTGTGTGTGTGTGTGTAAGAGAGAGAGTTAGAGAGTGAGAGAGAGAGAGAGAGAGAGAGAGAGAGTGAGAGAGAGAGAGAGAGAGAGTGAGAGAGAGAGAGTGAGAGAGAGAGAGAGAGAGAGAGAGAATGTGAGTTTGCTAGGTTATCGAATGGCTCCCTCCAATGCAAAATCCTCGCTACGCCCAAAGACAATAATTCTATACTTGTGGTAGAACGATGCAGGCAGGACGAAAGAATGCACCCAACAACATGAGATGAGATGGTATCATCACCAGGGGCGGATCCAGAATGTAGATTTAAGTGGCGCATTACTTCCAACTGCACTTCTCTTATTTATTTAAAGTTATTCATTTTTGCGCACCCCATAGATCCTAATCACGAATGCACATTGCATCATCTGAGGGCACGCGAGACTCACCTAGATATAGCGCATGACATTCAGATGGTCTAAGAGACATACGTGCCCCAAGCCCTTGGATTCGCATGTAATTATGATCACTAAGCCGACGTATTCCTATACCGCCAAAGTACAATGTATCGTGGTTAAATTTGTGGGAAGGAGACATGTTTGGGGGTGCCATTGCCAGCTTCCAAACACATAGACAGATGCTTCAGTTTATGTATTCATGCATGCGAACGTGCGTGCGTGCGTGCGTGCGTGCGTGCGTGCATGTAACGTATGTATGTGTGTGGTGTATGTATGTGCGTGCGTACGTTCGCGTATCGTATGTATGTGTGTGTGCTCTATATGAATGTGCGTGCATGCTCGTGTCGTACGTCTCTATGTATGTTGTGCGTGCGTGCGTGCGTGCGTGCGTGCGTGCGTGCATGCGTGCGTGTATATGTATTGTGATGGGTGGTGAACTACCAGTAGTGTAATATAGGCAACGGACACAAGGTGTAGTTTCCCGCCTCTGTTATAATAACTATTTTATCAATCAAACATCGCATACTTTGACGTCTTTATACTCGTTACAATTATCATGCTAATTAGTTCTGGAACTGCAACTTTACGCATTTACAAATCTGAGTCGAGTTTCACGTCAGAATCACCGTATGTTATTTTTTATTTTATTTTTGTTGAATAAAATATCTTTTTTTCTGGATATAATTTCTAGGCACGTTACATTTTAAACAGCATGTATTACATGGTACCTTAGCCGTGATAATAATAATAGGACCGAAATCGGCCATGAACATATTGCAACTAAATTATCCTTACCAGAAACGGATATGATAGACTATGTGTACAATATCGATAAAAACAGTTATGTTTGTCGGGTTTATAGTTACGACGTACCTCTAACATCAAATAACTATCTCCTTTTATCACCGTTACAGATTATTGTCTTTTTGCATATATTTGGCATATATCTCGAATAAAACTTTGATTCCAGAGTTTTTGGATGTTAGCAGAGTTATACAATAGAACACGGATGACATAATCGAGCTCAATCTTACTTGAAGTTTTTGATTAGTATACATACACAACATCTCGAGGTGTGATACCGTACGTGTTGACCATATAATTGACCCTATCATTATCAAATGCTTTACTGGCGTTCACACTGCCCCATTTGCATTATAATAACTGATTGTTTTCCTCATGTACAGTGAGTAATGGACATACTTGGTTTAATTAATATAAACCAAATTTGATAGACCCCCTATGTCAAAATAATTATTCTTTAAATACACTCTACGTAACTTTACTAAAACAATACAAGATGCCGTACTCGATATCCTTATCCCAGAGTCAAAAACCAACAGGACCAAGAACTGCTTCATTAACTGGTGCCTTTTCAACCAAAATAACTCAAAGTGACACTTAGCAAACTTTCGTGAATGCTTATATAGATGGAAATGTGTAAAATATTGTAAAACCTTAATTTATTCTTTAGATCTATTTATTTTAATGTTTTAAAGTATTTATTAAAATATTTTATTAAAGTATTTTTATAAGTTTAGTCAAATAATCACAGAAAATATGTTTTAATGTCTTAACCTATTTAAATTACCTTTATAGATGCATTTCAAATACATTTTTCTCTACGTTTTTAATTCATTTTATATTTATGCTAATGTTTTAAATTATGTACTATTTCAATCTATTTTAACACATATATTTTGCATGTTTTATGTACCTATTTAAATCTGTATTGATTGCCCAGAGAATGAAATAAACCAAATTAATTAAACTAAACCAAATTAATTAACTATTGTGTGAGCATCTACACCTATACAATTCTTTGTGTTTTATATATGCCTAAACGATATAAGTATAGGCCTTAGTTGGCGCGAAAACTATCAGGTTATTAATGATCACAACAAAGACGCGAGTATTGTACTACACGTTCATTGATCGCGCACGTGTCCAGTGGTTATTCCAATAATGTGCCGTCGATTGGGTCTAGCGCGCGTGTATTACGCGACTGCCCACTCCACGCTGGCGCTCTCTCGCCCCGGCTGAGTGAGCAGAACTCGTGGAACTCACGGATCTACTCAACCAATCCGCCGTAGAATCAACAGCGAAATAGTGCAACAAACACGCCCTTATTTCGCGCAAACATTTAAAACAACAAGTTATTTTCTTTTGCGATTCCTCGCAAAAATGGCGAACAGTTTTACTAGGAGAAATGTTTTGTGTAGTTTGATGTGAGTTAGCGCGTGGACAACAACGGTGGTTTGGCGCCGGTGGCGTGTAGTGATACGCGTGGACCGCGTCACGCGGCGTCAAGCTTCAGGCGCGAGCAAACTTTTGTTGTAAACGGGGTCAGGGGAATTTATTTACAAGCTGCGAGTAGTGCTCGCGCGTAGCGGGTGATTTTCTACGGACATACCGCAGGATTTTCGTGCACTTTAAACGGCACACATGACTGGATTACGGTGGGAATAGCGTGCCAGGATAACTATGCGGCGTCGCTGGGTCGTTCTCGGAGTACTCTTGGCGCTAGCGACAGTTCGGAACGCAAAAGGTAAGCATTCCGTTGTTCCCGTTCGCGACACTACTCGCGACGGTCCTTTCACATGGAAATGAGGGCGACGTCATTACTTCATCATGGCGTTAGAAAGCGACACTGGTCGAATTCGAAACCCCGGCCACGTTGTATCGACACGATCTTAGCTTAGGGACTGAGTTTTAGCTGTTTCTTATGGCCTTCTTTGAGTTGGGGTAACTTTAAGACCTAATTAAAGGGGTCGGTTCTCGTGCGACAACGACGCGACATTTTCCTGAGTGACATCATTTTCTCTGAGTGCGTCCATAACAGTTTCTTCCTTACGCTGCCTATATTTCCTTGGCCGAGAAGCCTGTAAAGTTTTTTTACTAACCACCGACGACAGACGAGAAGCCGTACAGCGTCCGTGGAATATTCTGTCAACTCGACGACAGTCAAATAAACGAGCCGGGGTCGAGTCGACAGCGGGAAGATGTTTCCGGCCATCATTCCGTCACTGTCGGCGGCAGGGGGGAGTCAAGTGGTCGCGACGACGGGCGCCGAATGCACGGAGATCTGTCAAACACGGTCCCGAGACAAGAAACGGCCAGTGTGCCTGCTTTTTCCCTCAAGAAACGCCCCACACACGGGCGCACTTTACTCTGAAAGTTGCGTTAAGTATCGCCACAGATGCAAAGCGGCCACACTTCCGTCACTTCAGCTCCTCAGCTGTCGCCCTTTCCCACGGGGTGTTTTAGGCGCGCGCAATGGGGATTATCGGCGAGTGTGTACAACCGATTAGCCGACTCACTTTTACGGGCCGTGTCTGACGCCCAGTGATTAATTATTATCGTTTGTTCGTTCATTATCCCGTACGGTGGTTCAATAAACACTTCTAGGTAATAACACTTCTACATTTTGGAGTTTCGGTGTATATTTTGGGTTGATGTTATTTTTTATTCATCAATAAATTGATTATTTCACAAGTATAATAATACACATCTGACTTACATTACCACTGATATAACTATGATTAAACCACTTCAGTATTTTGGAGTTTCTGTAAAATGTTTCAGCTTGAACGTTTATTTTTTAATCTGAACATCAGTTCATTCATGTGTTTAATAAAAAATCTATGATCTGATATAATTATGATTAAACTTATCACAATTCGGTACACAACAACCTGTACAAAATCAACTTCTTCGTTATTAATCATTCAAAATGCCTGAGAATATTAAACACGCCAAACACACTTAATCATGAATACATAAATACCAAATGTATATACCTCCTTGTAGCACATGCAAATTTATATTTAAATGAGGTCATAAATGAGGTAGACTGGAGCATATGGTGCATGCTCGTCCTCTGGCTGTTCTGAATCTTAACTGACAGGTCATTGTATATTCAGCTGCTTCCGTAACTTATTAAGTTTGTCGAGTTTGTCTGAAAATATCCAAGTGTCCATGGATGTGGAATAAAACATGCATGCCAAAATATATAATTCTTTTACAAAACATGTTATGTGAGAGGTTGTTTATTCAACTGAATTAATTTGGTGCTATATTATACACAAATAACAGTAACATATCATTATAAATAATATAACAACATTAAAGATAACAAGCAAAAGTACAGTAATATCCAAAGCTGTCCTGTTTCCTGTCAGGATCTCTTGCTTTATCGCACTTCCAAGTATTTTGAAATGGAAGAAACAGAAAGCTCTAGGTACTTCAGATTTTTTTTAGAATAAATAAAAAAGTATGCTTTTTTTATGTTGCTACAATGTTTATTCACAGGTTAGACACAAAAGAAACAACTTAGATCTTTATAAAAGAATATTGTTTTAGTGTAGCTAAATGTTTAAAAACAAGTGTTCAGTTCAAAGACAAAACAGTCACAGTTTTGTTTGTTTTAAACATTATATAGATATTGTTTTGTGTTAAACATTATAATATTATAGACATTGTTTGTTTTATGTTATGTTTGTTGTATTACAGTGTAACATGTTTACAAAGCTCCTGAAGCTCAGATTGCCCTTGTTTTGTTAAGTGGTGATAAAATTAATGTTTACTTAGAGAGGTAATTCTCGATTTCTTGTTCTTCATAGAAATGGATATCATAAAGCTGTGTGTGTGTGTGTGTGTGTGTCTGCGTGCATGCGTGTATATATATATATATATATATATATATATATATATATATATAGTTTAACCTAATGTTTTCAGTTAATACACAACCCAGCATACACGTTTATTTATATTTATATACATGAACATAATATTTATTTATTTATGATGGAATTTACAGAAATATTATTTTGTAATGGATTATTTGATTGTTACCAATTTCATAAACGTACCAAATATTCTTACTTTATTTATCAAAATAGTCTTGTTTCTTGTTAGTGCTGCGGAACATATTAAATAGTAAAACTGAATAATATGTGATAAGTGTAATTAGAGAAAGTATGACAAATAGAATAAATTATAATATATCATCAGATTGTTTATAGCATTTCACCTGACAACATGGATAGATGGATAATCTGCAGCGATTACACCAATATATCATCTTTGTAGGGTTCCAATCATGCAGCCCCCAGCCTTGCCGCAATGGGGCGCCATGCAAGATTTCGACCAACACAAGCAAACCATATTGCGAGTAAGTACAAATTTGCCTTGCTGAATACTGCGTCTGTTTCACGACTACAGCTTTGCCAGTTTCCCTCTTTCCCATTAGCCCCAACTGAGATATATTACAGATCTGAGTAATCACGCTGTCTATTTCTACCTGGAAAACACGGCTGGGGCTCTACGTCATCACATTGAAGCATTCCACAAGTTTGTTATACAGTCTAGCCTTTTGTAAGGAAAAAGTAATTGTTCATCACTTGAAATTGCAGGCGTATTAGATGTTTTACTAGGTATCATTTAGTGCACAAGAAACATGTTTTAACTCTGGACAATTTGGCTGGATCCCAAGTTTCTTTTTGTGGTCAAATTGTATCATGAATGAAACAAGCCAAAACACCAGAATATAAACTTTTTGAAGGACCATTGTCCCTGATTCAGTGTTTATTCTGATTTGCTGCTGGTTGCTGAACTGGTATTTCGGGTGATTTACATCATGTTTGCTGCATTTATTTTATTGTATTTTGTACTGTTTTATGTTTTCATAGATTACTTACCACAACGTAATAAGCCTGACAAATGAAGAAACTGAAGTGCATTATGCACATTTTTAGACCCCAGTGTTTTTGACACTTATGTAGTGCTCTATGTTTCTTTCTCGACCGAATCAAGTACAACAATGGTCTTAATCGCCTGATTAGATAGAAGCAGACATTAAGAGGTATATCTTAGCATCTGACAGCTGGCTTCTGTTTGACTGTGAGGGCTGATCGGTCGGTATGAGTAAGTTGCCAGGGGTGTATTACGCACACCTGCCCCCTGCATGCCTGCATTGATACTTCCGCTGCACTTCTGCCAACCTGGCCCCTCATGTCAGAGTTGTACCGTGGACGTGATTCTTAAACGCATTCATTAATACTGTTTGTCAGTGGAAGACACTGCAAAATTGGTTACACCCACAGATGATATTAGTTCAAAACCAGGGCTAAAATAGGGTTTCAGAACTAGTTTATAATTTTCTGTATAATCATTTATTGTATGCATAAACCATAAATATTTGTTTTTAACTTTATATATATATATATATATATATATATATATATAAATTATATATATATATATATATATATAAGAAACGGTCATGTCCTTGTTATGTCTATTCATTACTTAGTATGGTTTTATAAATTCAACCTAATAACATATTTACATATTGTTTTTATAATACTCTTAATTCCTATGCTTCCATGTGTTTTATAATGTGTTTATGCTCCTTTTTTGACCAATGTTTCATTTTCTGTTTTAGTAATTTAAATAACCTCTTGTCAAGTTGATTCTATAAACCGTCCAGTGTAAATATTAGACGTAGGTATGGCAATATGCAGTCATGATAAGACTGCGTGTAAGTCTATTATTAACTGGACCATAAATGATAGTTAAATGTAGACATGACTACAAACAAAATAGCGTGCCATTATGCCCACATGTCTACCGCAAATTGTACGATCTTTTGTTACGTGGACAATTGCAAAAGGTGTCCGTTTGGCATATTAAAAGAAAGAGAACACATGCACGCATACTAATAATAATAGCTGCATAGTTGGCTTTGTATATACAAATATGATCAAATTTAGATTCAGCATTAAATTGGTAGGTCCTTGTATTCAGACATACTTGTGAATATTAGATATATGGATACAATCTGATACACAACTATTCAGTTAAAACTACTTGAGATTCCAGGACACAAAACAAAGTGTTTACTGATTACGCAAAACCACAAAACTTACAGCGACGTATACTCAGGTCTCATGTGGTTTCCTCCAAACAGCTCAAGCTTGGGCTAACGCAGTAGTTGTCATTCTCTAGAATTAGTGAATCCACTATGTACAGGTTACACATTTACCCCCTGTGTGGGATCTTTTACTTCCCCTGGCGTAGACACCAGATAGAAGGGACACCGGCTTTTAGTGTCTCTTCCAAAAGACACAGCCAAATGTGGGATGAACGAAATTGCCCAAGTTTCAAAATAGCGGTAGGTCGGATTTGAACCACCGTCCCCTCAATTGACACCCTACCGCGCGAGAACCGCTCCCCACTTAAAACAGTTGTGTGCAGTTACTTGGGTGGTCTTTATTTGTAAATGTGTAAATCACACATACAACCATAAACTGTTGTAAAATAGTTGAAAAACATGATATACAATGCTGGGTTAACTATGAATCTGTAGTATAGTTGTGGATTTTTTAAACATGCCTGATGTGCACCCCTTTCAGCTGTACCAAAACCTTGATCCGGTAAGCGTGAATGTGTTATGTTTGATTGACTCTTGTGAGTAATGTGCTAACAACGCCTCTGAAGATATACTCCCACACTACCTCAAGAAGGATGTTTACAGGGGGCACTTAACAGAAGTTAACACAAATGACCAATCCCAGCCAGCAACGTTTCCATTACATTAAGTGTCTAGCCGTCTACGATGTCTCATATTTGGGGGGCTCTGGGTAAATCTGTGCGGTGTCAGTCGGATAGAACTCCCCACAACATTACGGCTAATAACACCAGCGAGAACAGTGTACGGCGCCATTCACAACGCTTTGATTACCATCTATTATATGAGAACACACACCAACAAATGCCCCCCGGCCCAACACTTATTCGGCTCAGTTTCCCACGACTCGCTCCGTTGACCTGTCTGTAGTGTCTGCCCCACGGAGTCGCTCATGCGTAACATCGCTCTTTCGTGTCACTGATTACCATCACCGGTAACCGTGCAAAACGCGTGGAAATTGGCGGTTATTGCTACTCGTACAATGCTTTGATTGGTGTCTCAGATAAAAACGGGAGTGATAATGTTATTGTTAAATTGTCAGTGCAGATATTTTCTTCGCAGTGCACTATCTCGTGGTATGTTTTTAGGTGCATCTGAATATTTTCTTAAGTCTGCCGTTTCTTGTGTGGCCCTGTTTGTGATCATTGCAGACGTTCAAGGTTGTTATTCTTTTGTGGTTTGTTGAATAGAACAAAGTGAACTTTGAATTGTGGTTGAAATATTTAATGCATTTAACATAATTTATCAACTAGATATTAAATAGATATGCAAATGTAAGAGAAAATTAAATAATCAACGACATCTGTTAGCATAAGTGCAAAAATCTGTCCGCAATATTTAAAAGTTGTTTTAGGTTTTTAACACTAGTTTGTTCAAAAGTGTGTTGAATGTATGCCACATTGTAAAACAATTGGCACATCATTCAGACACATTTGTAATTAATTCAGAATAATACACAAACAGTTAAAAAAATCACAATCAAAGAAGAATGTATTGCCACTTTTGTTTTGTTTGTTGTTTATTGTTTACTTTTCCATCTTGTGGGGCATCCATAATGCTGCATTACTGTTTACTTAATATTTCAACTAATTGCTGTTATCATATAACTAGTTTAACTCTAAAATGCTAAGAAAACCACACAAGAACATACAGTACCAGCCAAGGCACTATAGCATGGGACTAAACAGCAAAACAGAAATAGAAGTAAACATTTCATTGAAAGCACTGGAGAGTGCTAAATATACGTTTGTGGCTTTGTGCACATAACGTTTCTGAGAAGATGGTTTGTTTTTATAGTAATTTAGAATGTGATTTATAGTTTGTTTTTAACTTAACGTACAACTCAGAATGTCTGTTTTTGCTTGGAGTTTTCACCTGTTATAGGCTTGTCTCTATAGTTTCTGACATGCTTGGTGATTAATGATAATATGCTGTTCTGTTGCATGGTAATTGAGCCATAAGCCTCTAGGTGCTTGGTAGACATATGCCACCATGCCGAGGACTCCGGTATGGACTTGTGCCCATCTCAATACGTTCAGTATTATAAAATGTGTAATCGAATTTGATGCCACTGAATATTCATATTTGATTTGATATTCAAAATGTTGAGGATATTCGATTCAATATTTCATTTGAATAAAATTCCAGATTTGTCCCATCCTTATTTCTTATTGTGGCATACAAATAATTAATAATTATACGAACCAGAATGTAGACGTGATATACCTAGGTAGATTTACACAGAACTGTCATTTGGAAGGGTAAACCCATTCAGGACAGGTAGAAATATAATTGGACGGGTAAAAAAATGAGCAAAAATAGGTCACCCAAAATCATAGGCTAGCTATTTTGTGGGTTACACTTTGAAAATGGATGCCACATGTGTATTTGTAGTTTATTTTACGTCATGACCACAAATCTTGGCTTGCTTTTGTGTTTGTCAGTTTACATGCAAGTGTCTACCAAAATATTTGACTGACAAAAATGTTATCCTGCATAAAGCACTGTATGGTACGTAGTAAAATATCAGATGAAGGAAATAATGTTTTTGTATTACATTACCATGGCAACGTATTTGTAATATACTGCCAGGTTACTGTTTACACTGCAATGTATCACACAAGTTTAATCCAACCCATCTTATTAGATGCTAAATGAACAGTGGAGGGATTATTCCGGCCTATCAGGATGGTACTGTAGACACACATTTACAGGCGAACAGAAACTGTTTATATAGACACTATTGTGTGTACCCACTCTCTGACGGCAACGTTGACAAATGCTTCAAAACACCATGATGTCAGATTTGTTTACTTCGCAAATATTTACATTTACTGGTGTTGCTGTACTAAGCTGGAATTTCACCTGTAAAATCCATGAAGGTATGCTATTTGTCAGTCAAATTCACATTTTAATGGGGGATTTGTTTGCAAGTTTGCTCAAATTACATGGAAATGGAACCTGACAACTGATGCCAAATAATTTATGTCGTTCTTTAGGAAAAACAATCATTTATAAAATGTTAATACTTTAGATACAGTTTGGTGTTGTTATACTGTGTAACAATTCTTGTTTTTCTACACTGAAGAAGATTTTGAACAGTTATGAAATTACGACCAAGATACAGAAGAAAAATATGGAAAAAGAAACCAAATATTTTTATATAATTTATAATATAGTATCTATTTTATTACAGCTGTACGTAGATCACATGTTGATTTTATTAATCAACCATCTCTAATGTGTGCATTCTAAATATACCACACTACAAAATTTTGAATGAATGACAGTTACTACAAGAGTAGGGGGTAATTTGACCTGTTAATTGGACCCTAGGCTGTACCTTGGAGGTACAAGATAGAGGTACTGGTTTGAGTTGGCCCCTGACTGGGCTGCCAAGTGGGCTGCTGCTGCCTGACTTTGATCTGTCTGGTTTGGAGGCTGTAGCAGTGTGTTGTGTCAAGATTAATGTCATCAGAACCCTCCCCCTACTGCTGGGGTGTGGGCTAAGACAGCGTGGGAACAACCCTGGCTGTGTACAGCTGGGGAAAGAGGATAATCCAGCTAATTAGGCTCCAGCACAGATTACTGTAATAGAAGGAGATACTCATTAGTTATCAGGGCCTTATTGAATTGACCTTTTTGTGCTGTTTTGGCTTTTTTTGTCAGATGCTGTAATGAAAACGCCAGGATATCAGTAGAAAAAGTTAATGGTTTGTTTTGGGGTTTATGTTGTTTTGGGATTTGATTATTATGACACCAATAGGTTATATGTGTTTAGGGATTTGGTGTTAATTCAAAAGTAGATGATCTCATTAGTTTCCTATTTTATTTTATTTTTGATTTGGCATCATAAATAATAATATAAGTATTAAGTAAAACGGAACAGAGCAAATGGAGATCTGGTTGACTTTTTAGTTTACTCAAAGTTTGAGCTACGGGGTATTTCAAATGTAATTTCCCATTTTAATCAACATGACACAAAAAATATAAATGTATGTCACCAGTGACGATGTTCTATTCATGCTAGTAACTTGAGTAAAAAATTGTGTTTTAGCAATTTAGGCCACACAATTGGAATAGTAAATAAAAACTTTTTTGGTTATCTTAGGCAAAACAGAACATAATTTGTTTTTCTTTTACGAAAAACTAAAAACAGTGTCAAAGATATACCTCCACTATAGGAATCATTCTTCAGTCATTACTCACCTCAGAGTTAATTTAGTGGCACTATCTTGTTTATTTTAAGCTTAAAGATTTTTTTTATAAATCCTCCCGTATTTGTGAAATAATTGAGACATAGCTCTTAGTGTGGTCTTTCTGTTTTTTATTCTTCCATTATCCCTGCTGCAATAGTCTGACTGTCTAGCAGATACTGTCCCTAATGGACTGGAGAGTGAACCTGCCAGCTGTATAACACGTTGAATCTACCAAAACTGGACAAGACCATCATTTAGCACTGTAGGATGAAACGATCGAGAAACAGACACCTGATTGGCTGCCCGGTGTCTGTAGGATTCCCGCTATTTCTAGTGTTAAATGTCAGGTAAACGGAGTGATAGAATGAAGCAATCCCGGTGGCTGAGTCTGTCAGGTACGCCAGGTGAGATACCCAGGTAAGTGGCCGTTTCTGTTCTGTCAGACGGTGGCGGTTATTTACTGCGGGTCTGTCGGAAAACAGTTGTTCAGAGAAAAAAGTCGCCTTTTTGAAGGTTATATTAATGGCCGGGAAATGAATACTGATGTACACAAACGTAATGGAAGCACAGGCCAGTGCATTAGCAACAGACTTGAGGTGTCGTATCATGGACATTTGAACGGGCAATGATTCTGTGGTGGATTTATTAAAAAGGTTGATTTATTGTCACTGGCATTGTTATAAACAGAGTTTAATTAAGAGGACAGATAAAACTGCGTGGATGATTAGAACTCTGTGGTAGCTGTATGGGCCATATTTTGACGTATTCTCAAAAATAAACGCTAAGCTATAAATAATAATTTGTACTTATGAAATAAAATGTAGCCTTTTTAGTAAAAAAATAATTATCAAAGGGTTTAAGTTGACTAATAAATATAATACCTGAAAACTAACTGCGTAAACAGGTGGTAAAAATAGCAAATGCAAAATGGGTTACTGTAAACAAATTTAAAGCAATAAATAAGTAAAAACAATAGGGTAAACATGAAGTAAAGTCAGATTGTGTAAATCTTAGCACACATCCAATATTATATTGGTCTCAGTTGCTGTGCATGGACATTAAATGTAAACTATTGAAATACCACATTATTATACAGCTAGAAACAAACCTGAATTAATCTATCAGATCCATAGATATAATCTGTGATCAGATCTTGTCTACTGTCCTCCTAAGATACCCCAAAGTCCCCCTGTTCGGTTTGCTGGCTATTTCTAACCCACCCTGTTTGGACTACGCGCCCCTATTGGCTGTCACCCCACCAGGCTGTGTTCAAATGGAGGGTGCCATGTGACACTGGGGTTACAGGGTGTGTGGGAACAGCTCGCTTACTGGTGACACTGGCCATGTCTTCAGTGGGGCTCTCTACCATGGGTTTTGAAATGCTTTCTTGTGTTTGACGTGTCTATTTTGAAAGTCTTTGTTGCTGTTTCTTCCGAGGACAGTTCGTCTCAGTCCTGTCACGTTAACATATGTGCTGACTCAACTACGCCAAGTTGACAGCTGTTGACAAAACCGCTTATATCACACACCGGATTGGTGAAATCCACTTTATCTATTTTTAATGTAGTACCTGTCAAGCCTGAAGCCTGTAGCTGTCACTGCTGACAAAGAAACCACAGAATGTTTGTAATTTTTTCAGTCATGTGAACACTGCCAATATTTATGAGTGTATTATATAAACCTTGTTAAGCTCCCTGCACAAACAGGCAGACTTACTTGCCAGGGACCCTTTTTGAAGACTGGAGACTGACCTCCTAGACTGGTAATTAAAACTCATAAAATTTGTGGCATTTACTGCTTGTTACTAGATTAACTAATAGTTCTAACTGTAAGTGCCCAGGTATGGCATAAAACATTAGTACAATACAAATCACGTGGATCAGTATTAATAAAATAAATAGCTCAAATGTCACTGGTTTGCCGTTACAAAATACTACACTGGTCAGTAATAGCAGTGGTTGACTTGAATGCCTTCCACACAGACCTTTCACATGCTAAAAACACACTTGATTAATTAAAGACTGGCCAAACATTATTTCTAGCTGAAGGCTTGCAAACAGGTAGTAATATTGGGTTTATTTTAAACGTTATAAAGCAAAGTGTTACTCACTGTGATATAGATGGTATCTTCAAGACAGAAAGCCAGAGTTAGTCACTGCAGGGAAGGGTTGTCACCTTACTGCTGTGTACTCAGTGTTAGTTTATTTGTTTTATCTCAGGCTGTTGGAGTATTACAGTGTTGACTGAGGCAAGAGCACTTAGTCTAACAGGGTGTTATCATAGTAGAAATGAAGTCACACAAGATATCTCTCATCCTCGGATCTCTCCCATTTGCATGGGATCTTCCCACAATAAGGGACCTTGTCAATAGTGATTATTATAGCAATTATGTATAATTATTATAAGTAATATTTTAAATTATATATATATATATATATATATATATATATATATATATATATATATATATATATATATATATATATATATATATGATGTACAGTGGTAACATCTCTGATACAATTATTTGTATTGTACAACATTTTACTAAGAAGATAGGCATAATATTTACATTACAAAATAACTAAATTATCCATAGCTTCTGATGTTTAGAGATATTGTTAAAGTGACGTTGTCCTTTTCAATACCAGGAAATAACCAGGCAATTATTAACAGGAAGTGGATGGCTTACAGTCGGAATGTAAGAACCAAGAACCATACAAATATCTGGAAACATACAATATGCAGAAATAATTATTTTGGTGTCCAAAAGCATATCACTGAACTACACTAACACGTACAGGACATAAAATATTTATATCTAACTTTTTAGAATGGCTGAATTCAAACAGTTAACGCGACAGACATGTTAAAAAATGAAGACCAGACAGCCTTGGTTAAGATAACGTCACCAGCACCATCACTGGAGAAGTAAATCACGGTGCTGTCTATGCATTATTATATGAAAATATCACAACCTTTGAAAGTTCATTTCGGTGCTCAGTGCGTTTGTATCTCTGTTAATGGCCTTGTTTCTTGGCTCACTGGCACTAGACTCAATGACAGCAACTTGATACGTTGGCCTGGTGGGATATTTTTAGTGTGGTCATTTTTGTGGAATTGCCAAGCACAAAACAAAAAGAACTCTTATCACTGCCACAAGTGACAACCATTGTTAGAACGGGGGATGAGATCATAGAGTACACATTAAGATAGTGTGTTTATTAAAGCAGAACTGGCCATTCATTTCGGATGACGAGTAAATATGCGAGATCATGTTTAATGAGAAAGAAGTATTTGGAATACGCCACTTGCAGAATGTTCAAAGTGTAAACAAAATTATATTAAAAAAGAAAATTCCAATTATATTATAAAAAGAACTTTCAGATTATAAAAATGCTTTCTTTGCAGTGTTATTGTTACAATTTGTACTCTTCATGTTGTGCTATAGAGCAGACAAACCTACACTAAAGCCAATAAATGTAAAATTGTGAGTAAATGTAACCATCAGAGTACTCAGCATAGAAAGAAAACATTTATTAAAGGAATGCAAACCTAACAATTCATAAGATTACATTATACATAAATAATTTTTTTTATAAATTGGTAGAAAGAAATGTTGTTTGGGGATCAGTCTACCCCCTTGCCGCCTCTTTCCTTGTGGCGCGTGGCTGGAACAAGACCTGTCTCCAGTCATCAATAGATGGGGGGACAGGTGGAATGGGTATCTAGTCACAGCCCATGCATTCTTGGAACCCCCTCCCCCTCCCCTTGCCCTCGACTCAGGTTGTCTCTGACTTACGACACAGCAGGTGGAGCTGTAGTAGAAGTGTCGGAGAACGGACACAATTCACTCCCCAACCGTCAGCTTCACGGGATCAGTTACGCTGGGTCATGTCGTGGTGTGGTAGCCAAGTGTTCTGACCACACCTTGAGAGGGTTAATAAAGAGAATCCTATACAAATAATTTTGCTGCTGTTACAATTTTGTCCATGGCATATTGCTCCAGTTCACTCAGCAGGGAGTGTCTGGTGATAGACAATGCTTGCTGTGGGCAGTAACTGCACCTTGGTTCTGATTCTGATGTTTTGTAATGCAAAACCCCTACTGGGACATACACAAGGGGTTTGAATGAATGTCGGTCTCACTTCTTCAAGACATTATCGTACCACTCACTACCTGCTCTGGTATTGAAACCCTCCAATGTGGGGAACCTTTTGTCCCATTATCTGCTATGCCCTATGGTGGGCCCTCACCCTGGTGGCAGCCCTACCATAGTATTCATAATATAGTATTCAGTTTGCACAGTCGGTACTTTCATAGAAACTGTTGTTTGTTTATTGTCCAGTGTCTTCTGTTACAATTACATACTTTCAAGGATCTAAGCTACGCAGTAGTAGATGTTTCTAAAACACTCAAATTGACATTTTGCTAGCAACCAAAACAGTTCCTTGCAAAATAATGTTTTTTAATTCTACACAGCATTGGCACCTCTGCTTAAAAATTGAATGTTATTAATTGTAGTGACAAAATAACTTGTAAAAATATCTTACTCAGACTCAGAATGTGGGTATTGCCCATGGCAATTTACCAATGTGGTTGTGGTAAACTGCAGGCCACATTTCCTGGCTCTGTTTTGGTGACTAACTACAGCTCCAACTGACCAGGTCTTAGCCAGGTGTGTTTTCTCTTGCCCTTCTGAGAGCCAATCCATCCTGGCATTGTAACCTTGTAGGAATCAGGGGGGAGGGGTCTATGCCCCACTAGTTAGCCCAGCATTTTGTGAGCAGCTACCCCAGTTCCAGTCCTTGGTACACCCTCCAACACAATCAATACTGACACAATTCGCCCCTCAGTAACTACCCCACCCTCTACAGTTTCACGCAGAATTGACCCTAGATTTTTCATCTGGAGTGGCGGCTTGATAATGTTATCAAGTCTGAGTTAATAGCAAGAGTTTAAAATTAAAAGCCTTATCATATTACAGAAGCGTGTATATCCTTTGTCTCATAGAAACTTTCAAAGGTATATTTAGACATGACTGGTCTGTTCTGTAGATCTGATGATAAGGATACATTGTATCTGACTGAAGCAACAAATTGCCGATTTTATATAAAGTGAAACATGTAAATAACAAAATATGTGTGTTCGAAGAAACTTTTTATGTTTATTAATTAGAACAATTAATTTGTGTTTATTAATTAGAGCAAGTTACAAAGGAAACATTTAATTATAAACTTAATTGTATATTTGTAAAACACATTTCATACAAATGTATTAACATTTTCATCTATCAAGGTTGACAAAAAAGGCAGGAAAAATATACACGGGTATAAAAAAAGGTTGAAAAGAAAGAAGAAAAGGTGAAAGAATACATGCTTAAGCAGGATTATGCAAACAATCACTGAGGTGGGTGGTGGAGGTGATTCCATTAGCACTGAACCACTCACTCCTTTCTCCTAGGGTGAGGTTTTAGGGTCATACATCAGACAGAGTGATGCATAGATCACAGGGTGTGATTGGTTCACCACCAACAGAGTGATGGAGAGGGCTGGAGGTTCCTCCACACACATAAGGCAGACAGGGGTAATTAATGACCTGGTCATCTGCCAGCCCTAACAACCCACTAGGGAGGTGACCTCAAGATGATGGATCACTCTATCATTACCCTCCCCACTCACTCTCTGCTTACCCCCCCCCCCCCCCCCCCCCCCCAATGAATGGATCCACACTTGGTCAGTTCTCATTTTCCTGTGCATTCATCTCTTTCTGTCGTCAGTTCTAGTAATTAATCAACATTTCGTTCATAAAAAGTTTTTTTTTACACTCATTTTTCAGATTATGTCTTCAATGTAGTTGGCAGTTGCTATAATTTATAATGATACATTTATAATGACAGAAAAAAATGGTAAACACAAATATCCAAAAAGACTACCATTTTTATAATCACATGTTTTTAAGTATACTTTTGTAGGTTTAGACTTTTTAGACTTCAGCTGTTTTACCTATTGAAGTCTTTAAAAAGTCTAAAACTATAAATGTATACATAAAAAGCATATGATACATAAAATGGTAGATTTTTTGTATATTTGTGTTTACCATTGTTTCTAAAAAATACAAATCTAAACTGAAATTTTGTGTGAATATATATTCCAAATTGGATGTAGAGCTATGAAAAAATGAATATAATGAATTAAAATATATGACACAAAGTAGTTGTATTTATCATATCTGCGTATCAGAATAATAATAAAATTTGCCATCTACAACTGAGACATGACTTAACTGCTATAAAAGTCACAGCCGATGTTCATGCTGGGCTCGGATACATGTCAGTATGTCTACCACAAATGCTTGACTCCGATTTGATTTCCAGCCATAGTAACGTTTAACCTAAATACTTATTTTTATGCCACAGCAACTAATAATTACACGTACACCTCCTGGGTCAGATTTCTGGATATGATGATAATAGTCAATACACGTGATTCACAAGATAATTTGTTATGCACATAATGGTATATTAAGAGCTTTCATCAACACCCGCGTGTTATATGCGTGCTTTCCGTCTTATCTTAGTTCCTATGATTCATTGAACCATGCCATGGTATCTGGTAGTTTCACATGAACTGGGGCGGGGGTGAAATCGGCAGAACAGAGGGTTTTTGTTGAAACAAAAACTGCACAAGTCAGATTACAGATACGTCATGTGATAATAGACTTGTCAACTAAACTGCTGTATGTTTGCTTGAGGTGTCTGTGTCACTACCATAGATATAACTAAGATCATCGTCACAACATGTCCAAATTCTTGCGTCAGATGGAATTTTCTTCTTCCTTAAATGTCATGTCATTTGGCTGATTATTCCAGCTTTGGGAGTTCAGAAAATGAGATACCAGGCTTTTATTTCCAGCCCATTACAGTTGTTCTATTTCTGCCCACGGGATCTTTTACTTTTGCCTGCAGAAGCATCAGGAACAAACGACTCCCGACAGCCAGGGTTAACAAAACTGTCCCAGCACTAATTTGGGGGTAATGCTCATGCCCACTTACATTTAAATGTTTTTGAAAAACCCGGGATTATTTTTATGTGACTGTGGAAACCATCTTCTGTTTGCCATAACCCTCTGTGATGGCTACCTACAAATGTGTCACGTTTGTGAGTTGACAGTCGTTATCATGACTTATAGCACCCACTCCAAGGGAAGCACCGATATTTCCTCCCATGCCTGGGAACACTGGGTCCGGGATGTTTGAGTTGCAAAGGTCATGTGATCTGGGGTAGCTTCAGGAATGGTAAATAAACAAGTGCTGTGCACATATACGATGGGGTAGATAAGCTTGAGTGAAGGGTAAAGTGACTGTGAGGGTATAGTTAGGTAGACTATAGTGTGAAAGTGATCTAGAATTTACATTATTAAAGGTAAATATATTTTATGTATGTCGCTTTAAAGAAAGTCTAGCATAAATCAATTATTGGAATTGATTAACTGAAACGAAGCTGCAATTTGTATTAAAAAATTGCTCAAGATGTGGTATCTGTTGACAGTTTTTCCTGACAAATATGGTAGTTAATAAATAGTACAAATGTTAGCATCTACAATAATTAAAACCATAAAATAAAATAAAATTGTATAAATTAACAAAGTTTTAAGAAGACTACAACACAGAGCAGAAGCTCCAGGTGGCAAATGGACAAGGAAGCTTCGGCTCATCAAAAGTCCCAACTTTGTCTTTGTGAAACCTTCAGAGAACTCAACACCATGCCTGTTTATGTTTCCGTCTTTCTGAAGCGCGTAAGTAGCATGACATTGTCATTGCGCCGGACAAAGAACATTCCCGCACTGTTACCCACGGGGGGGGGCACTGTTACCCACGGGGTGCCATTGTCGTGAACTGTGTGTGTGCAATCACCCGCAATGTCCACACCGTCTAACGCCACATTTCCGGTGACAGTATCTGCACCTGCCGTTTACTGCATGCCCATTGGCTGATGCCTGGGGCGGGGCATTTGTCTTCATGGTCCAATGCATCCGTTGTCCATATGGTTCCACTGTCTGACCTTTGACAATTGACCCCTGATGACCCCTGTGCCACTGCTGGGTCTTATCAATGAAGTAGCAGACAGGTGCATTGTCTTTGAGGCGTGGAAAAACATCTGTTGATTTATGGCCGTGTTGTAACAGTTCCTCTTTTTTGGGTTCCTATTTTTACGTGCAGACTTGAATATCTGTTTGTGACTTTTTCAAGCCTGCAAAATGCTGCAAAAAATTATACTTCAATAACCTGTAATTTGTAATGTTGTGGAAAAAAATAAATAATAAAATGCTATCCAGGAAGAATTAAAATCAATAATTAAGATAAATTATCATTACTGGGTATGAATACGCTGTGAAATAATGTTAATCTGATTGCATTGCAATACTTATTATATAATGAATAGGAATTGCCAATGTTTAATATTATGATAACTTGCAGTTATATTAACAAATGCAAACATTCAATGTTCAGCCATATTGCAATTATATTTTTAATACAAACATATAAGCAAGTACATTCATAGCAAACAATACTAACACGTGATTGTAGTTGTAAACTTGTAATCACAAATATTTAATGTAATCAGTCATTGTCATAGCCATTAATCACATAATAATGTGTAATTAGTCATTTCTATTCCTATCAAGTGTTCTGGCACCTACTTAAAATCGCCCATGTCCTGCTCCTAGTGAGATCGCTGAAAGTGTCACTTGAAAAGGATTTTCCTAGAAAACTATGGCTCCATAAATCATAAGAAGCCTGGCCAAAATAAGTCATAACGTTGAGTCACTTTCAAGTTATTTCTTATTTCTAATCAAACCAACGTGTAATAATCGATTCATGCCAAACATAATTATAATGTGGCCATGAACATTTTATTCGATACATCCTGGTCCACATCGGCTGTCTCTGTGTGCCAGTGGAAGATGAAACGTGTGATGTTGTGTCATTCCTATTAGTTCAGCTTCATCTCGGATCCAGCGGATTCCGTCAGTAGCTGTTGCCACTTAATCCTGCTGAATGTTAGAAGGTGACTTGAAGGCTTAGATGGTTTGATGCTTCAGGAAACAGAGTTTATTGGACTTGCTCATGATGAATGGGCTGCATCCAGGAAGTCAAGCCACAAACTGGGTGGTTTTTTCACGAGGGCAGCAGCATATTTTGGCATGTTTTAGAAGTTCCTCTTTTGTCTGTTCTTGATCATTTGATATGTTGGTTTATTTATAAAATAGTTGTAACTTGTAAGCAACCATCGTATTTACATTTATTGCTTACTCCTGTAGGCAAACCCATCCAGTTTTGGTCATCTAGATCTGAACGTCTTATTTACTTTTTGTCCCTTGAGTAAATAATATTGGGCTTTTTCTGTAGCTGCTCATACTCTTTGAAGTAGTATTAGATCAGTTGATAAAGTTGCCAAATTTAGCCGTCGATTAAAAACATACTTTTATAACCATAGCTCCCTGGCACATCAATCAATCTGTTGACAACCAGAATTTTATTGACTCTGAGACTGATCAACCCTTTTGTACTGATGCGCCTCTGAGCTTGCTTTAAAGGGGTTTAGGCACAGTGTAAGTTATTAGTATTATTAATAACTTGTAAACACCTCTCTCTTGGTCATTCCTGTCTTTGTCTCCCGTGCTTTTTTGCCCTTTTAATTTAGATCACATCTGTGTTTTACTTCTCCGTGTTATTTTCAGAGTTCTGCCAAATAACTTCTGTTCACTCGTGACTTTTCTAGAGCTCTGTTCACCATCGGCCTCTACATTTATGCCAGCTTTCGTGTCTTCCCTTTTTCTATCACCCTCATCTTGTAGGAGGGGTCAGACACAGTCTAAACTGGTGTAGACATCAACTGTCCACTTTGTACTGATACTGTTAATATTATATATATATATATATATATATATATATATATATATATATATATATATATATAAATTCATGTAAATTCATGTAAATATTGACAGATTTGTCTGGAGAGGGAATAGGGGGTCAGGCTGAGGCCAGATTATAACACAATATCCACATTCTGAAATGATCAACTCTAGATGTCTTTTTGTACCTGCTAATTCTCTCAAGTTGTCTTTGCGGTCTGATCCAAACTACTCAGGTAGTCTTCATGCCTGTCCTCTGTGTCCCTCAGGCATGGCTTTATGCAGGACCAAATTATTGCCGGTCTCACATGTTTTGGTGGTCACATGGATGTTAAGTGTTAGGCCAGTTTACAAACTTTAAACGTGTCTGATGACTTGACGTGGACTACAAACGCACATGTGACACCATTTACACTCACTTCTAAGACATAACTGACAATATCTAAGGTTTTGGAAGACCTTTTTTTGCTCCTTCATTTTTGTATCTGTCCACTCATATTTCTACTTGTCCAGAACGGTTTTTACCCGTTCAAATGATGGGTGGATGGGTCTGTGCCCTCAGGTGTTTTTCATCCCGATGTGACTCTGTTGTTTCAATCAGTGACATTCACAGGTATGGTGACATGACATCTGGGGACTGAGATGTCCCCTGCCTAACCGCCCTAGGCAGGGTGGTTGTGCCAGTACCCCACTGGAGGGGTGCTGAGGAGATGCTGGGTCCTCAGAGACTTGTCTGTGGAAACCTACCCCACTGGTGTTTTATGACCCCAGGCAGCTGGGGTGACAGAGACAGAGGGTGGGGTGGCTGTGCCAGATGTGCCCCAAATGTGTATAGCTTCTGTTACATATTTACCCCTAATTTAAGAAGGGTGCACCCACGCCTGGGGTGTCTGCTTTCTTCTGATTTGTACCCTTTGCAAACCGTAGCATCATTGACAGCGAGGCCTGACTGTCTCCAACGTTGTCATTTCTGTGGCCTTTTTTAACGTTGTCGAGTCTTTGACATGTACGTTTTTAACCAAAATGAATGATTGAATGAAAACATTTTTTTAGTCATATTTCAATTTTCTTTTTAATTTACCTTCTTCTTGTTCGCCTTTTCCCACTAGGTGGGGTCAGTGGCCCGAATTCCTGGTTTCCAGAATGTTCTGTCCTGGGCATCCTCCGGGGTGATCCGCAGTTCCTGCATGTTCCTTCAGACGCCATCCACCCATCTCCCTCTTGGTCTCCCTCTTGGTCTTTTTCCTGGCACTATCGTATCAACAATTGCTCTCACTTCGTTGTTTTCTTCCATTCTCCGCATGTGTCCAGTCCACACCAGCGTAGTCTCATTTCTCTGACTTTCTCTTGTTGGCTGTTAACTCCTTTCTGATGTCCTCACTCTTTACTCTGTATAAACATTTACCTTTGTTTGGTCAAATTCGTGTGCAAAAAAAGCAATTAATTGTTTCAATCCTTGAAATGAGCTGAAGTGGTGTTGGTGAGTGATATGTGTATTTATTACAGCATAGTCTGGATTTAGCTCTATCTAATGAAGTGGGGGAAGTGAGGAAGGGGGATGGGGTAAGGGGGGAGGGTGGGGGAGATAGAAGTGTGTAAATGTGTTACAAGATCTGCTGGCAGTAGGATGGGGTTTCTAAGCAAGGGGTAAATGAAAGCAGTGTGTTACCCTCTGTAAGTGACAGGAGGGTGATTAATGTTAGGGTTGATAGGTGATTCCCATCTGCGCCCTGCTATTTTGATGGTGGTTGGGATTGTGTTACACCTAGGAATCTTGTCATGGGGTGGGTGATGTCTTGGGGTGCATTCATAGGGGTTCTGAAGGCTTGGTTGGGAACAGATGTAAAACATTTGCAGACATTGCAGCAAACATTTTGTGTGATGTTAAATAATGTTAAATATACAGTTGTTAATGTTGTGTTAGCTATCATGATATGTTTTCATATCGTTTCATCTTAGATATTTTACAGTAAGATACAGTAATCTGCATGTTTAAGTAATAGCATATTGAAACTAAAATGCTCAGGGAGTTGTTTATGGAAAAAATCATTGAAGGTTTAATTAGGTTGAAACATGCATTGTATTCAAGCAATGATGTGTATTGTAAGCAGATGTTATCACTCAACACTTAGATGCAGGCTCGGGTAATCAGACACAACCAACTTTCATTGTGTATAAAAAAACCAGTCAAACTGTGCACCTAGTGTTGCCTATTGTTAGTAGTTTTTATTGTACATATGGACCAAGGTCCTGTTTCCCTGCTTCTTTAGCTTTCTGTTGTGACTTGCATAGTTATGATAAGAGGGTAATGAAACAGGAAAAGTGGACTTGTTTTTACCCTGGGGTGGAGGAGAGATGGGGTGGGTTAGGAAATGATATCAGATTGTGGAGATACTCTAGTGAGTTAACTAGCTGGAGACTTTGCAGGGGGCAAATAAGATTTATAGTCAAAGTTTGATAGAAAACAGATGTGGCACAGGCCAGTAAATATGCAGTGAATGCAGGAAGCCATCTAAAAACCTCCAAGTTATGACTCAGTGACAGGGTAACAGGGTGGTTGGACTGGTGGGGGTAGGGTGGGGGTGTAGAGTCACTGTAGACCAGGTGGGTAGGGTCACTAGGGTGGGGGTGTAGACCAGGTGGGTAGGGTCACTAGGGTGGCGGTGTAGACCAGGTGGGTAGGGTCACTAGGGTAGGGGTGTAGACCAGGTGGGTAGGGTCACTAGGGTGGGGGTGTAGACCAGGTGGGTAGGGTCACTAGGGTGGGGGTGTAGACCAGGTGGGTAGGGTCACTAGGGTGGGGGTGTAGACCAGGTGGGTAGGGTCACTAGGGTGGGGGTGTAGACCAGGTGGGGCAGACAATAAAATTGTGAATACATTTTTATTTTGTGTATCAGTGTTCGGTGTATTAATGAATACACACAGTCCGGCGCTCTACTGCACAAACACCTCTCCCCACCCCACCATATTTTTAAGACTAACACTCTGTTCCTAGTCTTTACCACTCTCTCTATGTTCCCACATCACGTCTTGCTTGTTTATTTTCTTCAGATGCAGCGATGATTACAAGGGAGAATATTGCCAGTATGACAACCCCTGCCGCCCCATTCTCAGGCGGTGTCTCAATGGGGGAACATGCAATGTCATCATGGACACCTCGGGCATAGACGCATCTTGCACCTGCCCTATTGGTAACTATTAATTATTACTCCTACTTATTCTACTTTGTAATTCCACTAGATATTTTAACCAAAAAAAATATTATTATTTAAATTTGATTCACTTACTCTACTTTGTAATTCCACTAGATATTTTGACACAATTTTTATTATTATTTAAATTTGATCCACTTAAATATTCAGAAATAAATCAGCAGTTAAGACTGGAATTCATTCACCAGTCAATTATGCTTGCGATCATGCTATTTTAAAAAGTATGGTAACAATTCTGTATTTTCTTTCTTTTATAATTTATAGACTTCTTTTAGAATAATTATTAGTGGTATGGTTATTTTTAACAATTCAAAAAAATGATTGCAGTATGCTAGAACAATCTGAAATGATTCAGTGCTTATAAATATGTTATTATTTAAAGGTAGCATTATAATTAATGCTTGCTCTAAGATGCTACAATTTTACTTTTGTAAACAAATATTTTACTTATTTCAAAACTGCCAATATAGGTCATTGTGTTTGTGTGTAGGATTCAAGGGTTCGATGTGTGAACTTCGGGATGTGAATAGCGCATGTTACGAGAATCCATGCAAGCACAGTGGTGCGTGTGTTCTACACGGCTCACTCCACAACTACACCTGCCTATGTCTCTCAGGCTACACAGGTAAGAACTGCTACAATCTACCTTCACCAGGTGAATTCAGGTGTTGCAGGCAAAATGTGGTGTCCATAGTGCATTAATAACAGCGCAACAATTGTTTACTTCAAAGTGAATATCCGCACTCATTTTACTGCTATTCCGATTTTACTAAAAACTTAAGAAATTGTAAGTTCACATCTTGCCAATATTTTGCTGTTGAGGACAGCCAAATTTGTGAGTCATTTATTTATATTATTTTGTGTTTTGTTTGTTGTAAAACTACTCATCGTAAGGTCTTACACTGACATAGTTTTGTTATATGTAATCTTTCGTCATCATTCACGATTCAGAATATAAACATCCAATCTATAATATTTGATGCGATCAAATAAATTGAAGGAATTTCAGTCATAATTCTGATATATATATATATTTAATATATATTATATTTAATATATATATATATATATATATATATATATATGTTTATATATAATATATATATATATGTATATATGTATATATATATATATATATATATATATATATATATATATATATATATATATATAGTCATTATGTCACTAGAGAGTATCTGGAATGTCTTTCGGAAAAGGGTATTCACCACACCCCCCACCACCCTCATTTCCCCTATTAGCCCCAGACAGGTTGTTGGACCAGGGGGATAAACATGGGATGAAAAACCCAGATCCAGATGTCCTCAGAGGGACGTCCTGTGAAAGGTGGTTGTGTGCTCACCCTGGGAAAACATGGTGCTGATAGGGCGTGTTGACCTAACCACTTACAGGGCCGTACAGGGTGGCAGCACCCAGAGGGTGAACTACACACCACTCCCCAGTCTGTGTGTTGGCAGACTAACCATCCATCATATTGTATATTCTGGCCACTGAAGAAATCTGCACAAATCGCAGGTCCCGGTGTGGTGGTCCCAGATTTGGCTGGTCCCAGATTCGGCTAAATGCATATCCCGCATGTGCGTGCAAGTGGAGTCCTGATTTGATCTGCTCTGATGTAATGTAGTGTTGAGGACGCCCGGGCTGAGTTTCCTCAAAATGCATTTTTATTTAAACAAATTGAATATCAATCATATTGGAATACTTCATGTATTACTAAACTATGTTAGTAATAATGCAGAATGCATGCTACCGTTGCGGTCCCAGATTCAACAGATTCGTGGCAAGTCCGGGTTAGTTTGGTAGGGGGTGTCCCCCTCAACCTCCTGATTTGAATCTGTAAAAACGTTACTCAGGGATACAGATGTGTAGGTTTTTTTGGGAAGGGTTATTTGACTTCGAACTTCGAAGCATATGGTCTGGGGACAAATACCCTGGTGGGGGAAGTTTCAAAGTCCTCTGAAAAAATGATATGGGTTCGTGATCTGCACAGTGCTGGCAACAAATGGTTGCACATCTACTGTTGTTGTCTGGAACGACACATTTGATTAATGGTTCCCATGGCATAATTTTTTTCAAAGTTAGCAGTTAACAGTTTTTGAAAAAGGTTTGATAAAAAAGTTGCGTTAATTTTGACATATTGGGATTTAGTGTGGTGTGGTATGTGTGAAATCATGCCAGTAAGGTCCCTGTAGTTTGATGAAACATTTGAAATGTTATTGTCACTGAAAGAGGAGGTTTTTTATTTGGACCAGGACACTTCCTGAAAGGAAGGTCTTTATTATAGTCACCACTTATCAGGACCAGGAAGACCCTTGAAAAGAAGGACATTTTGTGGAAGATTGTTTAAAGATGTGTCCTTTAATGCAATATCTGTGGAAGGACCTTAAACAGAAGGACCTTAATACAGTCTTTCAGGGTAAGCTTTGAAGGTTCGTTCTGCCAGGTGGGACCTAGGAGAGGTGTGTCTGAGGACATCAGATCTGTTGGTGCAGTTCAGATTGACTGTCACCTGTGTTGGATTCTGGTGACAGTGCTGTGCCCCATCAGCTGTGCCTGTCAACCATGGGGGATAGTGTCACAGTGATGTCTGTGGGCTGCGTGTCATCCACGTGTCTCTGTGTGACATCCAGATGGGGATGTGAACAAAAAACACCAGTCTGAGATGGGTAGATGGAATGATGAAACATTAGAACACTTGGTGTTGGATGAACTGTAGGAGATCTGAAGATCATTATGAGCTCGCACCACTTGATGACACAAAAACATTTTGTGGTTCTCAAGGTGATCTTTTCTTTGATAGTTGTTGGTTGAAATACCAATTACGTACATATAACAGTACCCAAATCTAATGATGATTACCAAATGTAATATATTGAGATATGCTAGATGGGATTTTGTGAAGATTTGATGTGGAATAAGGTCACAGTGACTGTTTTAACACGACTGTTATGTAAATGGGGTTTGGTTTTTAAACTTTACGTGAAAAAAAATGAAATATGCAGTTATGCATTATGCAACCTTTAACAAAGGATTCTGTTTAATGATGGATTTTTTATGAGCTCTTTATTTTTTATCTTAGTGAAACGCCTCCTGGATCTTCAACAAGTGTGTTGCAGTGTCTATCAGACTTGTTCTCATGCAAACTGGTTATCACACATGGCTGAGTCACACCACATACTCTGCCCTACATAAGGATGTACAATTGCCCGCTGCATGGGGTAGTTTACCTGCCCTTGTGCTGGGGTATAACCATGAACCAGGTAGACCCAACAGTTGCTGTGCTGTCACAAAGGCCTGGTCTAACAACTCCCTTTCACAGGGCCAAGGCTTGGCAGGTGGTTAATTAGGTTGTTCAAGACTCACAATCACATGTCATGGTCTTGAGCACAGGGGCTGTGAGACCAACACAATGGCACTGAGTTAATTGTAAGGGATGTTGATGTCTTGTTAGTCACACCACAGTAGTTCCTCTACTGGCCACATTCAATAGATTGGGGGTAGCGCTATAAAGAAATTATATAAATGTGAGAGTATGACAGTGAATGTTAAAAACAAGAGATTGCTAAAGACCTTGAATAAATAGGGTGACAAGTTGAGCATTACAGGCATCAACTGTGCATATTGATGTGGTGTCAGCCTCTGTCTGGTAGAAGACTGATCCACTCCTTGATGGTTCTAAGAAAGTAAGACTGTTGTCTTCTGATGTGCCTTGTGGTGCTGCGTTGGCCTCACTGAAAATTAAAAAGTATTATCCAGCTGAAGTTAGTGCTGATACTTTCACGTAATCCCTGATGTCTTTGTTGAATCAGTATTCCTCCAATCTCCCGTATCATCGTAACCACAACACATACAGACTAGTCAGTTAAGTAGAACGTTGCCGAGCACTGGAAACAACTAAAACTGCTGGCAACTCAATGTGTGTCTGATTACGGTGGACAGAGTTGAGCATGCAATCTTACAGGGATGTGTCCTGACCTGGGCCAGTGATGATGGCTGGTGGACAGCAGGGAGGAGGTGTAGACAGCAGAGACCCATGTCATGCCTCTCAGTCACTGGCATCTTTTGATGTGCCACATAAGAGACCTGCTCAGGCATGAATGGGCTCAAATAGGTGGAACAGGACTTGCTGTACCCTCAAATGAATGCAGTATAAAATTGGCTGGCTAATTATTCTGAAAGAAAGCTGACTTTTTTTGTTTTTTAATATAAAGTTGTAGGATAAAATACCAGTAGTATGCTGATAGTAATAATGCAAAAAACAGTAGTACGATGATGTTTTGATATAAATCACAATGGAATTTAATCAAATGTATGTGGAAGTTATTGTTTGTTAAGATGATTGCAGATGTGTGGAGAAAGCATGTTTTGCTGAAGGTATTCTTTCTACATCTTTCTGTGAGTAACCATTTTGGCGTACAATAATATGTTTCAGTGAAAATTTAAAAAGGTTACTTATAAATGTGATAACGAATAAATAACCAAAAGATTCATGTCATTAAAAAAATGGGGAATAAAATACAGGAATAAAATACAAGTTATTAAACATTTTCTTGTAAATAAAAAAACAGAAAAGTACAAAATTAATTACTACAATTATGAAAATAATCATACTATAAATGGATCCAACTGACACAGATGTAGTTTTTCATATATCCATATATGATAAAGAATTATGACTGAACATTGTACTGCCAGTGGCCACCCACACAGCTTGCTGCTGGAGCGATTAGCTTCATTTAGATGTCTGTCTGAGCTGGCAAGAACCTCCAGGCAATCTCTGTCTCTCTCCAGGTGTCTCTGATCAGATGATGCTGCCAAACCAACCTTGTTAGACACCTTTTCATTGGCCCTCTGGTCATGATTACAGCCAGCATTGATCGGTGTAATTTATTGGGTGTTGATAATCAAATTCAGAAGCGTCTAAAAATGCACCGTGGACTAGTTTGTAGGGTGAAGTGTGGCTGGCCTTGGCCAATGTGTTGTGTCCTCAGACCTTATGTTATTCTTCCTGTCTCTGTGTTGTAAAACTGGTGTCATTTCTGTTGTCTTTCACTGTGTCTCATTCCCTTCCATTTTGAAGTATGTCAAGTGTATTATGCGTTTATGGTGAAAGTTGTTTTCTCATTTGGAAATGAATTGAAGTTAACATATGGAATCGGTTTCTCATGTATGTTGAGCAAGTTTGTTCATAATCAGAAATAATCATTTCTGGTTGCTGGGTCTGGCATAGTTTACTATACATTTGTAATTCATTGTTTGGCTTGAGTAGAACCTCACACACTTATGATAATTTATAGTCTTAGTTATGTGTGGCCTCTTGTAACATGGACTCTCTCATGGGGCGAGGCTCAGGCCGCAGCAAAGGACAGGACCCTATGGAGGAACATTGTTTTTGTAGCCTTTTGTCCCACTGGGGATGAAGAGGAAAAGAAAATCTTGTAACAGGGCAAAGGAACATTATATAATTATTCTCATGTGCCATTTATATCTTTAATACCTCTCCATCCTGATTTAGAGTTTCTTTAGAAAAGAAATCACATGTTTAGGGCTTGTAATAATGTTTGGTAAATGTCAGGCATTTGCAAAATAACATATCCAGTTTCTCCATTGAGAAATAGGAAGAACTTTATTTGATTTTCCCACTGGTCTAGACAGATGTCTTGAAGTGTCCCTGTGTCAGTATGTGGTGACACTTTCCCTCCAGCTCACCTGTTGGTCTAAGACGACTTGCTGGGATTGCTATTCTCTTTAAGGTAGAAATACTGCAGGAGGCAAATGTGCACGATTTTAGCCGGAACATAGTAATATTTGATTACTGGTGATATGGTTATGATTGACAGCTGCCATTCATTAACAGGAAGGAGAGATATGGTTGTTGATTGATGGATGATACCACTGCAGGGCAGTTTCACCATTACTCACGAGTGTGCACGCATTGGTGGCTCCGTTTTATTGTCTATACAAATAGTGTTTATTGAAAAAGGGCAACCAACAGGGTGACAGGGTGACAGGGTGACAACAAAAGTGTGGGATTTGTTTCTCTGTGCTTCGCTGGACAACATCTATTTGTAGTTGCGGAAGATGAGGACTTTGATAGACGAAGAAGACCAGGTGTTACTTTGTAGTTGCGGACCCAATGGGGGGTGGGTGTAATGGGGTATTGAGACACAGAAAGGGCACAGAGGATTGAAGGTCTTTTGTTTGACGTATGTTCAAAGTTAAGACACTTTCTTGTTAGGACATCATCCTTGCTAAGAGATGTCTTGTTACGACATATCTCTTGATAGGACAGCCACATTAGGATAACTTCTTTGTTGCTAGGATATCGTCATTCTTTAGAGACACTTTCTGATACCGTTTTCTTTATAGTTCATCTTTCTTGTATTGACAACCGATTACAAATACTTTGATTGAAATAATTCGAATAAGTTTGTTAGTTTTAAAATGTGTGAAACCTGGTATAGTGATTTATTATTTAGATGTATACTATTGATTTATGAGTCAATATTGAACACTGCACTGTCAACACATGAACAATTATTGATCTTGTTTATAAATCAATAAATAAACAATATCCTGCAGGCGTATGTATACATAGGACAAATGTAAATGAATTAACATTTATGAAATAAAAATAAATTTGTATTTATGAAGTAGACTTCAGTAGAACATTGTCAGAAATCTGAAGCCAATTTGGTGGCAGAATTGTTTCTTTATCTCTGTGTAGTTCAGCAAACTACACTCGTCATCAAGTGAATGTATTTAAGTTGCAGTTGATTACGCTGTTGTTATATGAGCAGTTTATACAAATACCATTGCTATGCTATTTCAAAATTTCTTTTAACCGATTAGCACTCAGGTCGGGCATTGACGGTCACCTCGAATCTCCTCAGGTCGGCCATAGCCGGCCAGCGAATACAGCACAGCGTTTGAATTCGGTTTACGTGGTTGCATCTAGTGATTAAGAAATGCAATAAATGCGACACCTATCTAGACATATAACATTAAATTGTGACTATTTTGGATACTTCCGTTCTCAAAAATATTTACCACGTTTTCGAAATTTAACAGCACTACTTTTTGTTTTTGTACATTTCAAAATGTCCACCAGCCAGGAAGTTGGCCTCGTATACAGCTACAATGTGTAACATTTTATAACAAGTTATATACCAGTGTATAGATAATTTAATGTTCTTTTAAATAAACCCAACTTGTAGCAGTAGAAATCCAAGCATAACAAAAGTTACACTGCTACAAAGTATTTTTTTTTGCAAACAATTTCAGAATGTCATAGTGTCAACCAAGAAATGGTCAACATATTTTAAAGTTATAACAACAGTTGTTACACTACTGTGTAGAAACTTTTATTATCTACAACATGCACACTACATGCAATTGCGAGAATTTTATAATAAAGGCGGTAGAGCAATGACAATGGCGCAAGCAATAGTTTTAAACATCTAGGTCAAATAGTTGAGGAGCCACATGCTTCACGTTAACATCGGCTGCGTGCTAATGGGTTAATGTCTAGTTCCTCGATACCTTTTAGATTGATATTAATGTTTTAAGTGGCTCAGCCAGCATATAATTTTAATTATTTATTAATTGGTTTTAGATTTAGATATACGTATTCAAACCTTTTTTTAACTTGTATTATATTATATTTACTTTTTACAATGTGAACACTACTGAACAGAGCTTGTACTTTGGATTTTAAAGTATAAATAAAGTGTATTATTGTTTTATTATTATGCCACCTAATGACCAATGCGTGTTCTTGTAGGCATTCACTGCGAGTCTGTTGATCACTGCGCCTCTCAGCCCTGTCGCAATAGCGGGACGTGTTCATCTCTCGCTGACACCTTCAAGTGCAAGTGTCTGTCGGGGTTCAGTGGCGCCACCTGTATGGGTGACATTGACGAGTGCGCCCTCAACCCGAACCTGTGCAAGAACGGGGCAACGTGCATCAACCTGGCCGGCAGCTACAGGTGGGGATGGGTGACGTCGTTGGTTTCTTGTCTGTCTGATGTTTCTCTGGTCTAAGTTAGACAGCGGGCTTCATGCTGATAGTGAATTCTTGTGTCATTTATGGAAAATATATTTCAGTCAACGTATGTGATTAGTGTGTCACTGAAGGAAAGTATTGGATAATTTTGTTGTAGTTGCATTAAGTTTGTAATTTTACTGTGTGTTAATATATAAAATTATACATATATATATATATATGTGTGTGTATATATATATATATATATATATATATATATATATATATATATATATATATATATATATATATATATATATAGTAATATATGTGTATAATGTTATATATTATGTATAATGTAATTTTATATTAGAACATTCCGTTCTGTTACACAGTGTAAACTAATGTTTGGAGTTGTCTAGCATTTCTCAGTTCAATAAATCATTCAGTTATTATTTTATTACCAACAAACATTTAATTATGTTAAATGAAAATATCACTTCAGTGGATGTAAATTTCAACATTCACTTTTATATTGGAACGCTGTTTACCTATGTACCTGCAATATGTCATGTTTGCAAATGTGCTGTAATCAGAGGTCTCCATTATAACTTGTTGTAGGTGTTTGAGCACTCATTCTATATTACACTAAACAATACCAGATGTTATACATTTATACATATAAAATTCTGAGCTAAAACAGCAAACATGTTTATACAAATGTTTGATTTTTTCTTTTCAGGTGCGAGTGTTTACCGGAGTATATGGGGTTGAACTGCGAACGACCCTATGTGCCCTGTTCCCCCAGCCCCTGTCTAAACGGAGGGTCATGTGACGTGACTGGACCACTCAGCTACAAGTGTCGATGTGCCCCAGGTAAGACCAATGGATAATTCTCAATGATTTTACCAAAAATGCATTTTAATGATTGCCAAAAAAAATTGGTTGATTTGGAGCAGAGGTTATATTGAATTCACTGAACTATGATGACTCTTGAGAGAAGATTTTGAATTTGTCCACTGAAAGAAACCCGGGGGTTAGGTATTGAGCGACTGTTTACTTTGTTCACTTATCTGTGAAAGCGAACATTACAGCCACCAAACTTCTCATCGCATATCTTATACATAAACACACACTAGGTTAAGAAGTTTGGCGGCTGTAGGTTGTCATTCTGTTGGTTGGGGCAGAAAGTAAAAGATCGCCGTCCAGTTTCTGCCTGTGTTCATTTTGTGCTTTAGTGGGTGGAGTTTGTTTTGTTGTGACTGCCTGAGGCAAGGCACAAGTGACTTCACACCCCGCAGCTGAAATGCCTAATATGTCAGCCTCCATAAATGTTCAGTAATTCCCCCTATACACTTACTAAATGATACAGGAATTAAATAAAAATCATGGCATGTGATACAGCAGACATTACTTAATGGTTTGAGCATTTTTATATTTCTTTGTTATATTTAAACGTTTACCACACACGGTACATTAGAAATTAAAAGATTGCTAAAGACAAATTGCTGTCACTCCTTTTCCCGCCACTGATGATTTTTAAGCTGCCCTTGTTTATGGGGTAATATCTCCCATGGGCCAGTTCCTGGTGATACCAAAGTAACCAGTCCCCAGAGAGTTACCCCTTGAATCCAGTTGCATCATCTTACCTAACCCCCAGGGTGAAGTCACCTGAGGGTTATTTAGTTACCCCTTTGACCACTTACCCTGACCTCCCTCAATTAGTGTAGGAGTTTGGGGGTGGTGTTAGCGCCCTATTAGACTTGGCCACCCGTCCAGTTTAACCCTGGGTCATTGTTGACTGGACTCACAGGAAATCTACCTCTAATGGCCGGAAACTGTCTTATAACATGTCACAACTGTAAAGTGACATACCGCCTTTGACATCTGTCACCAGACAGGCCACTTTAGACAACATAACTGCAGTGACGGTGTTAATTTATTTGAGGTGAAAAACATAGTTGCAGACCATAACAAACACACCTGCAAATTAGACCCAGAAATAGTGTACTTGCTTGGGTCAAAACACCTTTGACTCCAAAACACCTGCTACACTTTCACAAATACCATTTCTGTGTGGTTGCTTTTAATTAAATGAGATTGCTGATGACATGTTGGTGCAGGATGTGTTTGAAATCTAAGCCTTCTCACCATAAACCTAATATACATCTACAGAGGCCTCTGATTTTTTTTAGCATTTTGTCCTGAAATTATTAGTTGCATATGTTTTAATAAGATATTTGGTCTTAGCAGCCTTGATGCCTGTAGAGATAATGGCAATTGTTTATCAATGCTTGCCTAAATACAATATTGTTCTCTAAAAGTAATTACATATATATATATATATATATATATATATATATATATATATATATATACATGCATAGCATAGCATAGCATAGCATAGCATAGCATAGCATAGCATAGCATAGCATAGCATAGCATAGCATAGCATAGCATAGCATAGCATAGCATAGCATAGCATAGCATAGCATAGATAGGTAGATAGATCATAATTAGTAGTTTACAAATCAGATATTTTCAAATGTTGCATCACAATAATTTTATGAGTAAAACTGGGTGAGAAATAACATAATACATTTTTATTGCTCCACCACAACATGCAGAAAATAGCTCAGAGATTTTGGCAAGACATGAAACATTGCTGGAATGTTGGCAGAAACAAAAATCTCAAAATCCTTAACAATGTAAGAAACACTAAATATCAACCTAATTACCCCTGTGGAATGACCAGGCATCTATGACAATCCACTGCTTTCAACATCTAAATACCATCAGATATTTTTACCACCCAGTCGGTTATAAAAAAGCTGTTGTTATTAAACTTGCTGGGGGGGGTGTGGCACAGTGATTTGGCTAGCTACAGGGACGATCAAACATCTCCATGTGTTTCGCCTCATCACTGAACTGTGGGAAAATTGCCTGCACATGTAAGCGTTAGCCTGACGGCATACAATCCACACCTGGATCCGTCGTGTATCTTTTCAAGTCAATCCAATTCCGGATCGATACAGCGGTTTAGCAGGAATCCGCCGCCAAATGTAAGACGTTTGTGCGTCTGCAGCATGGAGTGGGTGGGTGTTTTCGGGGGGACCCTGACAGCGCTTATGTAGTTGTAGGAACCTGGGCCATTTTCACACGCTCCTGTTGTCAGTGTTTGTGATTTTTAAAGAGGTTTACTCCAGCCCAGGAATGTTGGCAGCTGGATGAATAGGGGGAAAAGTTGGTCGTCAATAGCGGCTGTAGCTTTTGAAAATATTTTGAAAAGAGTTTAAAGACATTCATCCCAGGACTGGAAACTACTGAAAGATAAGCGTTATATAATAAAACTATAAGTTGTGTCTTAGCGCTGTATTTTATGAATAATTTCAAAATTTTTGCTAAGTAGAAACATCAGCCTGTTAAATAGGGAACTACTAACAGAGAAACAAATTCTATAAAAATGTCTGATCTTTGTTTTTGTGGAAGACATAGATCTATATCAAGGATGTCTCCTTATAGTAATATATTTGCCGGGACATTGAGACTGGGTAAATATTTATTGGGATCACCTGATTTCAAAGACCACTAGAACACAGTGGCACCTGGCATGTCATTAAAACATGTAATATTACGCCAGCATTCAGTTACACATGTGTGTGATTTACTAAATGCGCTGGTGGAATTATCCTGTTGCTCACACTGCTTTGGGGAACTATGTTTTTATACCTGTCAGTATAAAGAATGTATTGAACAGTGGATTGTCATGATATATATTCGACCAACAGATCATGCTATGTAACATTTACATAGCATATGTAAATATTTATTAACATTGTCTATTAAAACAATATATGTGGGATATTGTCACATAATTTCCCTGCAGTGAAATAGTATATCACAATAAAATATGATAAATAAATATTACCACAACATACAAAAAAGATAATAAATCTAATAACATGTAAATAATTTATACGAAGTTAATATGAAAAAACCTATAAAAATATAAAAACGCATTAGAATGGCTTTTTGTTGTGGGTGGGAAATTATCCAGTGGTGTATGCTTGGGTCCAGGAACCAAGTCTGTCCAGAACGCTTGTTGACGGCCGAAGTCTTCTTTTGCAGGTTTCAGCGGCCATCACTGTCGCATGAACATTGATGAGTGTGTGGGACACAAGTGCACCAATGGCGCCACCTGTATCGACGGAATACAGAGCTACACATGCAAGTGCCCTCCTGCCTGGCAAGGTAAGACGTTGGGCCAACAATTAGTCATTGTCAGTCAGAGCAAAACAGCTCTATCAAAACAGAACATTGCGTGTGTCACCACCGCAAGATGTCGATAGATTATGTTTAAATCAAGCGGTGCTTGAAAAACAACACTTGTCGTAGATTGCAATCTAGGTTATGGCAGGTGAAGTGCGATAATTTGAAAGAGCTGTCAAAACAAGATAATAGTCGCAGCAGTAAGGAAGTAGGCGATATGCTAATTATGGAAGTTGTATGTTACTCCTTGTGTATAAGTTAGACATTCCGTACACATATAATATTATATAGATACATACATATATACACACATATATATATATATACTCCTAAAGGCAGCTTATGTCAACCGATTATGCATATAGGACCGGCTTATGTAGACCGCTGTTTTATGTAGACCAAAACTGGTCTACATAAAGATTCGACGTGTTAGTTCACAACTAACACAATTGAATTGATCAGTACCATTGCTTGTGCACCCAGTTCATATGACAGTGAAATATGGTGCTTAATTAGTTTTTAAATGAACAACATCTTAAGTGATTTTGAGCATGTTTTCTCCGGCGCCGTGCATATTTTTGAGTATATTGTGTGCCGGGTTATGTGTACCGGGTCAAAGTTCTTGTAAATCTATATTTATGGTATATACTGAATGAAGGGTTTGAGTTTCGTGTTCAGTGTATGATAAGCTTCATACTGATGCAAAATGCTATATTATTATGTGTAAATTAGTAAAACTTGCATTTTGTCTTAGTTGCGAACCGATAGATCACTCGAATATTGGCTTTGCTGTAGGTACTCTGCAACTCATTTTACAGCATCCATTAAATTGTTAAATACAATGTACAAACATGTACCATAAAATACTAGACTCGGCGATCTACCGCAAAAAAGGCTAAATAAATATATGCAGCTTCCGGCGTTGCTCTGGTCTACATAAATCGGCATCTATGCATACTCGGTTTTTGTGTAGACCGATTTTTTTGGCATATACCTTATTTATTGAAATATTTTGATGAACGTTCATTATGCGTTAAACATTAGTATTAGAAACAATGTTCCAGTTTTACATCTTTGGAAAATGTATTAAATAAAAAAATATGCCTGGTCTACATAAGCCAGACCTCTAGGCACTGGTCGACATAATCTTCCTTTAGGCTTATATATATATATATATATATATATATATATATATATGTAATATGTAATATGTATGTATATATAATGTATATATATAATGTATATATAAATATGCATATTATAAAGTTATACATATTTGTATTATAGCTTTAAAAGTACAAGTAAATAGTGTATAGATTAACATGTTTCCAAGTAGTAAACTATTTGTATGAATAAACGTTATTAGGACGAAAACTATTACATCAATTAATACAAATAGCAAATGCATTAAAGGCACAATTAAAAGTTATTAAAAAATATTTACTAGTAATGATAAATACTTTTTCTTCAATGTTCACCTGTGTGTGTTAAAATTACATATGTATTCAAAAATACAGTATATTCATCTAATAACACCTGACTTGCTAAATATTTTAATTGACAACGTTTTGCTTCTGCCACAAGACATACAGGGGCTAATAACTTGTGCCCCTCACTATCTATCCCCATGTACAACAAACACGTCATGGTTTTACCTACGTGTTGATACGTAGGCATGAGACTAGATTCAAACTGTCACATTCAGTCGGCGTCAATGGTAGCTGTCTACTTATGTGTTGGTCTGATCGTGTCGCTTTGTGAAGGTAACAAATTTATTCATGGGAACTAGGAGCAGTGATCTGCCACTGCTTTATACGTTTTCACACCAGCTTCGAGGACACAATAAAGCAACACAGCTGTATTTAGATAAGTGCCACTTACCCTGGACAAATCAGAAAGATTCTGCAATATAGATCTCAGATGAATGCTTGGCGTATGGGCGTATCAGTCATGCTACAAGTATGTTATTGTGCTAGAGTGAAGGGACGACTGTTCAGCTAACAATGAACATTATAAACACCACAAAATATAAGCACGTATTTCAGTGAAAATAAAATGCAGTGGACGGTTGTGTTTTGTTAGGGCAACATCAATGACTGAAGGTATTTCTCACAATTGCTTTGAGATCATATGAAACAAAAAATAAACAAAAGAACATGTATCATATTTGTAATGATAATAATAACAAATACATTTTGTGATAAGTTTTTCTGATAACTAATTATCTTTGCAGAATTGTCATATATGATTTTGTCCACATCAAAGTTGAGCTTCCTTAAATTTTGGGAAGGTCCCTCGGTTTGAGGGGTTTACAATGTGTCTGTTATTACCCTGTATTGAACTTACTCCGTATCAATACATTGTTTCACAGAGACAGCTTTAATTGAGGGTCTGAAATAAAACGAACGTGAAGCAGCTCGTTAAAATGGCTGCACATTGTCATTACGTGTGTCTGCCATACACGCATGTCTGCAGTGCCTGCCATTATGCTAGTGTGTGTGTGTGTAGATGTGTAATTATTTTGCCGAGATGGTCGCGACCTTTGATCCGAAACTGTCACTGCCAACACCTGTGATTTTGAAATTCTGGTCACAAAGAATGGCATCGTCGTGACACGTGTAGGATTGTGGGCAGGCTTTTATTCACAACACCAGGTGGCACTACAGGAAGTCTCTCGATGTTCACAAAGCAACATTATCATTGTGTGTAATTTTTAATGACCTGGTTGGATTGTTCTGGCATTTGTTCAGTGAATACGTAGGATTTAATTAGGAAAATAAAAAACAATCTGCATATATGGCAACGATTGACTCAGTTTAAAATGCAGCAAAACTACAATTACACAAGATAAGACATATCTAAACATGATGGTGTGGAAGAAGATGCATCTGTAATAATTTAAAGATGTAGTAATACATTAAATATATAACAAGAATGTGGCTTTGTTAGATTCTCAAAAAAACAGTACATTGTAGTAGGTGCTGTATAGCAAAAATGTACATGCATTTTTACAAAATGAACTTGAACTTAGATATAAAAAAACTAAAACTCACCGTTACTTCTGTAACTATAGGATAATGAACAGGTACAATTTGAGGAGCCAAAAAGTTTATTTCATACATTTGTGTTGTCAATTATGCTTTGAAAATAGTGTGTCAAACTTGACATATAAACACATTTAGAATGGTTTCTATGTATGTGAGTTCACACAAACATGTTTACCAGGATATATTTGGAGTGGCAAACATTTTATCCTGCAGATGGGTTTATGCAGGAAAATATTTGTTGCCAGCCACACATTTCATAGTAGATATGTACATGTTAACTGACACACATAGAAGCCAGCCGAGATGTGTATTATTAGTTCACTCAGCTGTATAAATGAGTACCTGGCTATAGACAGTGGTGGATATGTATACGAGCAGCATTAATTGTAGCATATGGCATGTATGCTTCCCACAGAAGCCGAGATGGTGTCTGAGTAACCAAGTCTGCCAGGGAAGTAAAGTGTAAAGCGCTTTGAACAGTTTTGAGGACTGGATACCGTGCTATATAAGAACTTGCCTTTTTATTTTGGCTATTTTTACCCGGTCGGTGATATTTCTACCTATCCAATATGGATCTTACCGGTTCAAATGACAGGTAGATGGGTCTCTGCATAAAGCTATGACCCTACATAAAGGCCTGACTGAACTATCTTGTTCACAGGGAAGTACTATAAATAAACTGAACCCTCTTGTTCACAAGAAAGTACTGTACATAAACTGAACTATCTTGCTCACAGGGAAGTATTGGACATAAACTGAACCCTCTTGCTCACAGGGAAGTACTGTACATAAACTTAACTATCTTGTTCACAGGAAAGTACTGTACATAAACTAAACTATCTTGCTCACAGGAAAGTACTGGACATAAACTGAAGTTACTGAACCCTCTTGTTCACAGGAAAGTACTGTACATAAACTGAACCCTCTTGCTCACAGGGAAGTACTGTACATAAACTGAACCCTCTTGCTCACAGGGAAGTACTGTACATAAACTGAACCCTCTTGCTCACAGGGAAGTACTGTACATAAACTGAACCCTCTTGCTCACAGGGAAGTACTGTACATAAACTGAACCCTCTTGCTCACAGGGAAGTACTGTACATAAACTGAACCCTCTTGCTCACAGGGAAGTACTGGACATAAACTGAACCCTCTTGCTCACAGGGAAGTACTGGACATAAACTGAACCCTCTTGCTCACAGGGAAGTACTGTACATAAACTGAACCCTCTTGCTCACAGGGAAGTACTGTACATAAACTGAACCCTCTTGCTCACAGGGAAGTACTGCACGGAGGACGTGGACGAATGCGTTGGGAAGCCGTGTAAGAACGGGGCGACTTGCGTGAACCACCAGGGCACGTACCAGTGTATCTGTGTGAATGGCTGGGAGGGTGTCAACTGCAAAACCAACACAGATGACTGTGAGATCCGTCCTTGCTACAACGGCGGCACATGTCATGACCGCCTCGGCTACTACTACTGCGAGTGTCCACCCGGCAAGACAGGTTTGTGATCGTTTTATTTCTGGGTGTAAAATGTTTTTGGGTTTAAAAATAATTTTGTACAAAATAACTATTATTTCTTGGTGTAAAATGTTTTTGGGTTTATAAATAATGTTGTACAAAATAACTTATTTCTTGGTGTAAAATGTTTTTGGGTTTAAAAATAATTTTATACAAAATAAAACAATTTTGTATCTACAATACTTTGATGTTGAAAAACATTTTGGTCAGCAATTTTGTTTGGGTTAATAGTCAAATTTTTAGTAAATTTTTTTTCTTGATTCTCTCACGGTTTCCGCATTCAACAGTTGTCTTTGAATCTGCAGGTCTATCGCAGATCTATGTCAGAATGTGTAAAATGTTTTTGCAGTTCAAAGGCTGAAAACCTTTTTAAAAATGAACTTTAATAACTTTGTGGTTATGGTGATTTTGTTTGTCGTCAGATATTGTATAAAAGTAAAGTTTTTGTTGAAAAACTTTCAACAAAATAGTCTTATAAAGAGGGTATGAACCTTTTGTCCATTTTCAAAGTTTCTGTTATTTCGTACTTAAATTGTTAAAATCATTAACTATATCGATTTATAGAAACATTGAGACAATTTTATATGAAAAGAAAAAAATCCATCTTTGTTTTCCTAATTCACAGTTGATATTCTAAATGTAGTCTAGTAACACTGTCTGTGGTGTAACATATGTACAGTGGTTTGAATTTTTTTTACGTGGTAACTTTTTACTTTTCAAACCATCCAATGGATAAAGAAGCAGTGATCCAGTTTCAAATGACAGGTTCTGAAAAAGTTGTAAATGTCTTAATTATGTGACATGTCATGTCTTTGATGTCGGTTTTGGTGTCAGTGTATTTGTGTCATTCCCTTTGTGTCAACATGAGATAAAATCTACCACTTGACGTCTCGTGTCCTTTCCATGCCTGCTTGAACATTTGTAAGATGAGACAGACGTTTCTAGAGCTGTCAGTTTCTCATGGGAAAGTTATTGTGTTTGTTTCCACTTTTATTTTGCCTTTAGGCGAAGTAGTTACTTTGTCTGCTACCCTTTGACATATTATAATAACATTTGTCCAAGGCACCGTGTGAATTAATGTATACAAATTGATCCTTGTAGATTCATGTCTAAAGGTTTAACCAAATTACCTGAGGGATTTGAATTTCCTGTTTACTTCAAACTTGGAAATACGACCTTTAAACCATATTTCATAATGTGCACATACCGTATCTTTTCTAATATGTCTTATCTAAATATTAAACAAAATACGTAACCTTAAAGCACGATTTATCCATGTTATAATCAGCTTAAAAGTAATTAAAACATTTTAAAGATAATTTATTAGTGAATTAATTTTGGTTGCAGGTCTTCGTTGTCACCTTGACGACGCATGTCAGAGCGATCCCTGCCACGCTGGCGCCATCTGTGAGACATCGCCCATCGATGGCGGCTACATCTGTTCCTGTCTCCCTGGTTGGTCGGGTCGAGACTGCACTGGCGACATCAACGAATGTGTCGAAAGTAAGTGCTTCTTTTTGTATCCCATGTTGCATCTGTGTATAATATGTGTATGTAATGTATGGATTGTATGCATTGTGTATATTGCATGTAGTGTTTGTATTATATTTTTTCAACAATTTGTATTGTAAGCACTGTATCTAAAATGTAGTAGTAGTTGTTGTTAAAATAAATTTCAATTCAATTCAATATGTGTGTATGTATTGTATGTATTTCATTTCACATATTGGTGAAATTTGTATGTGCAAATGTTATGTAATACTGTGCAACTTTGGAATAATGGTAAGAAAATAAGTGTAGAAAACTCACTTTTACATTTATTTCTAGTAGCTGCACATTGAAGATGTTTGTTAGAACCAACATGCTGTGTGACGGTTCTGTCTTTACTGCATATATCATTGGGAGTTTGTGTTAACAGTATGCATAGTTTGTGTTAACAGTATGTATAGTTTGTGTTAACAGTATGTATAGTTTGTGTTAACAGTATGTATAGTTTGTGTTAACAGTATCTATAGTTTGTGTTAACAGTATGTATAGTTTGTGTTAACAGTATGTATAGTTTATGTTAACAGAATGTATAGTTTGTGTTAACAGTATGTATTCTCTGAGCAGTTTCAATATCCACTATGTGTTTGTAGGTTGGCGGTCACCATGCGAACACGGCTCTACGTGTGTTAACACGCTTGGATCGTACCGCTGTGACTGTGCCATTGGCTTCATGGGGCCACGTTGTGAGATCAACATCAACGAATGCGCCTCGGATCCTTGTCTAAACGATGGAACATGTCTTGATAAACGTGGCCGATTCACTTGTGTCTGCATGGAAGGTAGGCGGATCTTTGAATAGTGGGAAAAATCACATTTGCTTTAAGCAAGCATGATGCTCTCAGTCTGGGTTCAAATCCCATTGTTGCAGTTTTAGGCATATGGGAGATGAGATATCAGTTCTTTGATGTAACAGTTTTAGCCTGTTTGTAAAACAGTGAGATCTGCAACTGGATCTTACGTGACTGTTCCCACCAGTGGCAGTCTGGTTCCCTATGGGTGTTTGTTTTGTGACATTATGTCATGTGAAAAAAACGTTTCACACACATATCAGATAAGACATGCTAATGAGCAGAAATGTTGCCCCCCTCAAAGTCCTGTATAAATCATGCACAGATATGTAAAGAGAGACAGATCTCGCGTCATCAACAAACCTTTCTTGTGGCACCTTTGTGATTTATTGTCACGACAAAAATGAAGCCGCTTTTTGCGTAAATGTTATATGAATGCGGAGGTGTTTACGCTGGGATATACTGCGATAGTCCAATATGTCACACACGTCCAGAGTGACACAGACATCATTGCATGTCTTGCGAAAAAGCTCACAAATGTGGCCCTTGACTTTGACGCTTTGTGTGATTGCGATGGGGTGCCAAAGACAGGCTAGAGGGTGACGTGTGAGGATATTGATGGCCAACTAGAGCATGGGAAAATGGAGTATGAAGTGTAGGGTTCAGTTACAGTTACCTTTTTCTCAGGTGAAGGTGTCATTTGGCGATCTGCTGGGGACCACCTAGGTGATTGAGAAGAGGGTTAGTCGGGGTTGGGGGTGGGAGCATGGGGGGTGAGGGTGGGAGAGTGAGGGTGAGGGTGGGAGAAGGATTAAGGACAGCGGGTGGGAATACTGTTGCTTCACAAGTGAAAATACTAACTTTAAGTTGATCTTCTTGGCCAAAGTATGCAGTCTTGTGTGGACTTGTCGCCCTCAGTTACCCTGATTCCCTCATACATGTTGTCCCAAGACTAGTTTACCCCATGGGGTGCGGAATGGAAGCCATCCATGGGAAGGCAAGAACCGTGGTTCAGCTTTAGATAATATTTCAAAGATTAATGCTCAGATAACAGAATATGTGAGGTTCTTCAGTCTAAGTAAATTACATTGGTATCGACTAAAAATATACTGTCATCTAATTATTTTAATCCCATTATTTTAATTTAACTGGTTAATTCAATATACAAATATTTGTTGTTTTGTTTGAAAATTATTTAACTGAAAATTTAAAGTTGTAAATATTTGATTGTAGGTTTAGTATTATTGTATTGTAAAGTGCCATATAGCACTGTGTGATTGTGGCACTTTATAATAAAAAATAAATTATTATTTTGAGGCATGTAGAAGGTGGGTGAATGAACAAGGGTTGCAACGATTAACTTATACACCTGGTGATGTCATTTTAGTTTATGTAATCACCACCACAAGCACACCCGGAGATTATTTTATCCCAAATGGTGAAACCGAACCTTTGTAAAGTCCGACAACTACAACCCTATAATGTGTCCAGTGGAAAGGTTGTCGTTTCCCGTTTCATGCATGCACTGACTGTACACCTGTGCGTGCCTCTGCATTCGCCAACGCACTATTCCTAATTGGAATTGCAGTCGATTAGTGACGGTGTGTATGTGTGTGTACGCTTCCTGCAGTGTCCCGGCCACAGGCTAGCATGAGTCCAGTTTACCCAGAGTGGGGTTTCTCCCCAGGTGTGCTGCAGTTTGGATCGATCCGAGAACCCCGTCTCTAATTCTACGTGACACGTAGACTTGTTTCACCTGTAGTAGTTTGGGGCACCGGTGAATGTTTTGTGGGTGCCACTGCCTTCTACCTCTAGGCAGGTTGAATAACATAGGTTTTTATCCAGAAACTCCCTGCTGCAAAGACATGTTAGTTATCCCATCAGCAGACAGTGGTAGATCCTCAATTGTCATTCTCTTACACAACAGTTACCCCCTGGAAAATAACAGAAAATTTTAATTACACTGGGAAATAATTATCCCATTGCCACACACAATTGTTTTTGTGAAAGTAGTGATCTGTGTGTAATTTATCAGTTGATAAATAGAATAAAAATTAAGTAACAATAAAGTAGTGAATATTTAATAGGCAGTCAGAAATTAGTGAATGATAAATTGGGTATGAAACAGTATGTTTACCAGGGTGTTGTAAGAAAGTAAGAATGATGATAGGTTGACAGACGGGAATGTGTCGCCTTGTAGAGTAACTGTCTGAAAATGGTCAGAAATATTGATTGAGGAATCAAAATGTCATAATATTTTTCAAGCGAATAGAAGTTTGGATTATTTCGTTGGGAAAAACAACTAGAGAAATTAGAAATGTAGATAGGAAGATTCAGGAAAACTGTAGACAAGAGGGAGGCAGAGAAAAAAGTAACAAAGCAAGAGATTGTTAAGATTTGGAGTGCGGAAATCAGACATCTTAGCCGTGATTGTGAACACAGTGTTAAAACAGAGGATTGTGTACATGAGAACACCCCCCAGGTAACAAACAAACATTCAGGTGTTGCGTCAGAGGTGCCAGTTATACAAGGGGCGGCACTGGCTCCCACGCGTGTGGTTTACCTGGCACACTGCGTCTGTCGCCATTTGTAGCTCAGTGCGCTTTGTAACAATGTGTCAAATGGCGAGAAACACAAAAGAAGACCTCCGTTAAACAGGTGTCTCGACTGTTATGCTTTCTTTATTATAAACATCAATAATCTGCGACTGTATCTATCCCAGTCGAAACATGTTTAAACACATATCAACGTACGTGTTTAGGTAATTTAGAATGTGTTTAAAATATAAAATATTAAAGCACTAGGTATACCAGTTAAAAAGCATTTTGTGTGGGTGTTTGGAAGTTTACATGAATGCAAGAAATAAACAGGAAAAGAGAAGGAAAGACAAACGAAATAGCTCTAAATGATAGGAGCTTGTCCACAAATTCTATGGTACACAAGTACAGCTGTAAAATAGCGTGTGAAAAAGTTAGCTTACAAGCAAAACTAAACTATGCAAAATAATCACGTCAACCAAAAAGTAAACGTAAGAAATAAACAGGTGCACAAAACAAATAATTAGTAAACAAGTTATAAACATGTGAATAAGTAAGAACTATTATTAAGAAAGAATAAATGTGTGAAAAAAATTAACTTGTAAAATATCCTGAAATAGATCTGTCAACAAAGGTGGAAACCAGAGAGAGACAGAGACAGCCCAATGGAATGTGTGTCAACGTGTCACGGTTGTTTCAGGTTTCGAGGGAGTTTACTGCCAAATGGACATAGACGAATGTGCTTCAAAACCGTGTCAAAATGGCGGCGTTTGTGTTGACAAGATCGCGAAGTTTGAGTGTCATTGCCCCACAGGTGAGCCTGGTGATTAAATTATTCCATCTGAGGTGACGTTTGTGTAGAAAGTCTTATTGCTCATGCAACTTGTTAACACTGCAGGTTTATTGTCAACAAATCAATCATTTTGAAAAGGTGTTGGATAAATAAAGATGACTCAGGGTCAAATTAACTGCTGTTTCTTGCAGTAGGAAAATCTGTTGTAATGTGTTTATAAAAAAGTTAATGGAGTGCTGTGAACCAGCAAACTGCAAACAAAGTGTTTAGAATGGAATAAAGGCTGCGTGTTGCACCTGGCACATTGCATCTATATATCACAGTGAGGATGAAACTATTGTTAATGGTCATGTGAGCACAAAGCTGAAATGTACATACCCAAGTGCTCATTTCATCAGGACTTATTCCAAAACAATTAGACCTTTCCTGTTTCACAACATTTGCATGTTTTACTGACAAACGAGCGAGTTCAAAGAAAGCCTATTTTTACCATTTAAAATTAGTTTCATTCATTACCAGTGGTCCGGTTCACTCAACTGTATGAATGAGTATCTGGCTAAAAACAGGTTGCCTGCATATGAATAGTTTTTGCATATTAATTGCACTGTGGCTGAAAGCTTCCTTAAACGGGTTTGAATATGTCTGCCAGGGAGTAAAGCTCTTTGATCAGTCCTGATGATTGTCTATGCTATGTAAGAACTTAACTGTTGACATTTTATATGTGTGATTTGTAATGTTTTTTGTCACATGTTGAAGGTTTCACAGGCAAGACATGTGCCATCAACGAAGATGACTGTGTCAGCCAGCCATGCATGCATGCTGGCACGTGCGTGGATGAGATCAACGGGTACAAGTGCGAATGTCACCGAGGTGTGTGAACTTACTTGTCAGGTTTACAAACATATCCTTAGGTTGACATGTTTGGTGGTGTGTGGTTTGTTGCTGCTTTAGAAGTAAACTTTTTAATAATAATGGAATGTTTTAGTGATATGTTGAACTGGTGATGTGTAATACTTTGTTAATGGTGACGATACTATAAAATTATGTTCACTTCAATGCATTTTCCGAAGTGTCAACTTTTTAAATAACGTATATGTCAGTGATGGTAAAATAAAAACATTATTCACGATTACAAATAACGTATTTTTATGCATGCTACAAAGTGCAAAACTTCCTAAGTTGTTTTATATCTACAGAAAAATATTAATAAAAAATATATAAGAGGACGAAGGTGTACCTCGGTGCTGCCACCTAGCATACACTTTTTTTGACTATACGGTAAATCATATGGGACAAGATATTATCCGAGAGAATATCTCAGATGTGTTCACGTGGTAAGTATTAATAATAAAAACTAAAACTAATGCTAAATTTTACGAATTATGCAGGATACGAGGGGCCCAACTGCGGGAAGAACATTGACGACTGTGCGGGTGTCAACTGTCACCACGGCTCATGTCTCGATGGTCTGGGAGACTTCACGTGTCGCTGTGTGGCGGGGTACACAGGCAGACACTGTGAGGACGAGGTGGATGAGTGCAGCAGTCGGCCCTGTCAGTACGGAGGCACCTGCACCAACCTTGTGGACGGCTACCTCTGTGGCTGTCCCACTGGTACCTCCGGTGAGTCCTTACGCCTCTCTTCATGGTTAACATGTTAATTTAATTTGTTTATTTTTTTTAATTATTTTTTGGTTTAGTTAATTATATTTCATTTGTGTTTATTTTGTTTCAGTTTGTATTTAACTATATATATTTTTTTATTTTATTTTTTATTTTTTTTATGTATGTATATTTCACTCATTTCATTAATTTATTTATCTTATCTTGTTTAATTATGTTTACTTCATTATTTTATTTTTTTATTTTTTTTATTTATGTATATTTATGTCATTTATTTTATTTATTTATTTATCTTATCTTATCTAATTTATTCATATGTAATGGTGGTGGATATTTTGTACAAATAATTTGCACCACTGCTGTGTGGCTGAATGCTTTCTAGATAATTCAACATAGAGTTTGATTGAGCAAGTCCAAGTCTAAGTGACTGTGCTAAATAAAATAATTGTCAAGAAGGAGTAAACAGATAATATACATATATGATGAGTTAAGTGTGGGCAGAAGTTTTGATGGCCTCAGACACTGGACTGTTGTCTTATAACGCTCATGGTCACGATCACATCACACAACTTGGATACTGCAGACAGACACCAGACAGTTGGTGACACAGCGTTTGTCAGCAGGACAGCTGGCCAGTGTCACATGTGAACAAATTAATGACAACAGGTTGAATCAAACTGTTTCATTGTTTACCAATCACACTGGTGTCTCCCCCAGGGCACTCTGTAGAAAAATCGATTAATTCAGGTGAATTCTGCTGGTGACTTCAGTGACCCATGTGACACATGGTGACACGCATTAATGAGTGGTGACACACCATGACAATATGTTCTCGTTGTTCTCATCCGGAGATAAGGCCGAATTAATTGGATGTATGTAGCCACAAATATGACCTCAACATATGGTAATCCTAATGGCCGTGGTCGCGGTGTCATGACGGTCACGGTTGAGTGACTCCTGTTGTCACGCTGCCTGCGGATGGCAACTGCAGGTGTCTACCTGTTGTGGCGGGTGCCGACCTGGCTGGCGTATTCACCTGTCGGTGGCACGGCCAATTACGTGACAATAGCCGCACTGCCGCCAGAGTGTGGGAAAGTGCGCCGATATGTAAGCGCGCTAAACAGACAGACTCGAAAACTGATTGCCCCCAGTTAATGACCTCGCTGGTGTGGTGAAGGGGTGGGTGAGGGCATGGGGGATGAGGGGGTGGTGTGGGGGGTGCACTGTATGTTTGGGGTGATTAGTGCAAGTGCAAGAAGAGGCTAATCGGCTGACTGGGGGGAGGGGGAGAAGAGGGTGCTATAGTTCCTGGTCTTCTGCGTATAAGGTGGTCCTAGTAAAATGAATTTATATAGTGCTATAAATTTGGAGAAAGTCCTTTTGGATGTACTTGAAATATAGTAATTATTAAATTAATTAGTTAAGTAAATAAATTAGTTTAAAGTGGTGTACAAAATGTGGCAGTATTAAAATTAATACACAAAGAGAGTGTAGCCTAAATGTTCATCATATATTAAAGTGTTTTAAGTAATTTGTTGTCAGGTTGTCTTCGCATAAACAATCACTTGATTTAATGTATGTAATTGTTTTAACAAAGTAACATTCTATGGTCGTCTTGTAGTCACAGAAACCATTCACTCGCTGTGTGTCCTATAGTCTTTCGTCTGTGAATGTTTGACCCTGGTTAGATATCTATCAGTTCTTTGTAGGCGTGTTGACATGGCTGGCTTTTATATTATCAGCAGATAGATTGTTTCATACAATGGTCGTTCTCTGGGAAAATGAGTGTATCATTAAATTTAAAGAGAATGTCTTGTTGCAGATATCTCAACATTTGTTAAAACTTATTTTGCCTGTAGTTAAATCTTCTGGTTTATAATGGTGTTAAATTAAATTCTTTTAGAAGTAGATTTTTTTCTTTGTGTTTCACTTGATTATCTGTGTTCATGTGATCATGGCCTCTATTCATGTGTGCGATATTCATGGAAACGAGGCCTAACCGTTGCCTATGACAGAGTATAATTATCTTCATAATTTTATGTTATATAACAACCTTAGTTATTGAATGGTCTAACAGAGGGAGACACAAATCATGAAACTAGTCAATTCAGTTGGGGGTAGAGCCCCACTTTGGTTACATGTTCTGTGGCCGGTACTGGCTCCAGTCTGACGAAAAACAGTGAGCACACCTTTGGTCACGGTTGAGTGACAGACAGACAAAGCACACATACACCTGCCACTCATAATGTTCCAGAATTAAGAATTAATTGCACTTCGAATTCCGTGCATCAACCTGAGTGTGACATTGGGTGGGGGGAGGGGGTGTTGACTTGATTGTCCTGTAGCTCTGGTGTTGTTGGGGCTAGTCATGGTGTTTTTTTCATGAATACCATTTGTAAAACTTGCTGTCAAAACTGAAAATGTTGCATGTGAAAATGTGTAAATAAAAACACTGACTTTGTATTGTAAGTGTATCTCCTCTGAGCTGTCAAGGGCCACTGGCCTTTTTCCATGTTCATTCGCTTTCGTGGACTGTTAGATCTACCAGTTGGCAACACATTTGCTGGAAAGGTTATATAATGTCCTGTCTGAAAGTGTTGAGTAATGAGCCACTTTTCTCCAAAGGAGGGTTTGCTGCCTGCCATGTGCCATATACTGTTTAGTTGCTTTATTAAGCTTGCAACAATGTTTGCGGTTTGAAAGTTTCCACCACGAAATGTGTTCAGATGGTAAACAGAATAGCGTGTTCAAAACAAGCTTTATTGGCAGTAATGCCAAGCCAGGTTGACCACACTTGATCCATCTGATTTTCTCGCATTCTATACATCAGACTTCTGTTACAAATTACTTTGCTGGCTAATTCTGGGTAGAATAGAAGAAAAACATAAAACATCTATCAATATGATAACTTTAGCCCATAATTTGCTGCCCCATAGTGGGTGGTAGACACAACAAACCAGAAATGACAATCAAACACTGTCTGTACGTTGCTGCCAGAAGGACACCTAAAGTCATGGCTTTACCAGTTACAAACATTGTAACTTACCAGAGAAAGTAGAGCATTAGTTCATTTCTTCATAATTAATCATTCTGCTGTTTTTAAGTCTTCATGTTGATGTTTCATGTGCATTATCAACCGATATATTTTTCAAGATATGAAAATATCTTGGACACATGCAGTCGAACCTACTGCATCTGTCATGCAGAGGTGAACTCATCCATTCATCAAATGGATGAGTAGTTTAAACGATCACGTAATCAACTGACCCAAGATCAGTGTGTCAGTGTATAAAGGTACCTCAACGTTACTTGTACCACATCATTTATGTTCTTTCAGGTCCGAACTGTGAGCAGAACTACAACGAGTGTGTGAGTAACCCCTGCCACAGCCAGGCTACATGCATTGACGGCGTCAACACCTACAGATGTCAGTGTCTGCCCGGCTTCACAGGTGAAGTACCAACTCAGTATTACTCCTTCCTCTTATACTGTAGCAACCCTAACCTTGTTTCACAGGTGAAATGCAAAGCCATTTCTCTATGAACACATGTCATAATCTTGAATTGGTTTCACAGTTGAAGTTCCAGCTCAAAACTACCCATATTTCAACATAGATGAAACACCAGTTTAGAACTATTCCATCAGCTCATTATTATTGCAGCTTCACAAATGAAGTACCCGCTCAAAACTACCAGTCAGGGTCTCGCTGTCAACCATGCCCCTGTTTCCAGTGACATTTGACTACAGATAAGCCTGTGTGATAAGTGCTGCTAAAAGCCTGCTATTGGCCTAAAGTTGACGTCTGTGGGGAATCCCGCTACCAGATTCCGAAAGAGGGCATTCTGATCTTTCCCGTAGTACCAACTCCATGCATCTAGGAAATGCCCGAAAAAAGCAACTTGATCAATTGCAATTTATCAGTTCTGTTTTACAAAATTCATGTGTGAAATGTTACATAGCCTTTCTAGAAAGGTTATAAAATGTACTAAATTATAATATAAATGAAAAATAAGCATTTCCAATTGACAGAAAAGATATTAAAGTATACTTTGGTGACAGAAAGTCGAAATCATTGTGCGATGTTTATACAGCGTTTTCTCGAATTCAAGTAAGCTGACATACGACTCACTTTATTACTGTACTTACCGATATGTAAACAACACAACCTCTGTCCTCAGGGCGCCTCTGTGAGGTCAACATCAACGAGTGTGCCTCGTCTCCCTGTCGTCACGGAGGCTCCTGCATTGACCAGGTGAATGGGTTCAAGTGTGACTGTCCAAGTGGCTACTACGACTACATTTGCGCCTCCAACATCAACGAGTGTGACAGCAGCCCGTGTGTACATGGGGGCAAGTGTGTGGACGGCATCAACAAGTGAGTCGCACTTTCTTACTTATGGATGCTCTAACAGATTTTCAGAATAAAAAAATGTATTTGTTGTGCTGTTTGAAACAGCCATTAACCACCCCGTTAAACACTCTGACCAGTCACCTCCACCAACCAACCCCATGAATAACGGATGAGAAGAGTTTGCCGTATTTGGAAATGGTAATAGTTTATGGAAGTAAGTAAGTAATTGTAACACTACTATAGCACCTATATCCTTGAAAATTCCTGCTCATAGGCACAACAAACAAAATTATTTGGCGTAATGATAAACATGGACAGCTAATAGCTGTCACTGGAGCATGGGACTGCCAAATATGTATAGTGGGAAAGCAATTTCAAATATTAATATCTTTTAGATTTTACAAAAGGTGCAGAGTTTGGAAATGGTAAGAGTTTTCCGCCTTGGCCCAAATGGTATGGATCAGCAGGTAGCAAGAATGGCGAGACAGTGTGAGTTTGTCATGTTTGAGAAGGTACGTGTTAGCCGACGCTGAGTTTGCGGCGTGTGTTGTAGGTTCGACTGCCTGTGTCCGACGGGCTATGAGGGCCATCGCTGTGACGTCGTGAGGGACTACTGCAACACCAACCCCTGTCAACACGGCGCCACCTGTCACAACAAGGTCGGCTACTACACCTGTGACTGCTCGGACGGGTACACAGGTAAGTGGGACTGGCTGACAGTCACATGATCTAACACTGGGGCATTGTAAATGTATCTCCTCCAAAGTGCTGGGATCCACTCGACTCTTTCTGTGTTCATTCGCATCCTAAGACTGTCTGATCTAATGATTGGTTACTTATATAAGTGAATAAGTCAGTGAATAAATACTGGCATTATTATGAGGTTGATCTAAGTCAGTGGGTTTTATATATAATATAAAGGTCAACCGCTCGGTGAATGATACATCACGTCTTCCCCTGCATGGAATTTTATACCGGCGTAAAAGATGCAAGCAGCGTGATTTGAATGAAATTGATCTAATTCGGAGGACTTCAGCCATGAAACTGTCATTTGACAGTTCCACAGTCATTGAGTACCCAGGTCTTTTATCTATACATATTTATTTTGTAAATTTATCTTTACAATTTAGCTGATGCTTGTGTTTCTATAAATATTGCATTATTTTTTAAAACAATAAATTGAACAGTTACTGAGGAATGGCGGTTGTTTTTTTAGGCGATAACTGTGAGACAAATGTCAACGAATGCGCGAGCAACCCTTGCGTCCATGGCAACTGTATCGACAAGGTCAACGGGTATAAGTGCGTGTGTGACGGGGCGTATGCGGGGGTCAACTGCGACCACGAGATGAATCCATGTCGACCAAACCGGTGCCGCAACGGGGCAAGGTGTCAGCCAAAGAACAACTACAACAACTTTACCTGTGTCTGCAAGGCAGGATTCAAAGGCAAGTTATTCTTATTTTACGGTATTATTTGAACTCTAATTTATTTATACATATATATATATATATTATATAAATATATGTATTGTATATATATATATGTATATAAATATATATATATATATATATATATATATATATTACGATGCTGTATATCAGTGTATTCTCATGTGTATCCAGGATAATTTTATTATCATAGTTTAAATTAATTAAATATAGCACTTAGCACTGGAATAATTCACCATTTCTCAAAATGGTATATATTGTGAGACTGGGGTCACCACTTTCTACAAAAAAGATAATTTTTAGATTTAGAATTTTTAATATCACGTTTCTGCAATAAACTTTTCGGCACTTCCATTGTTTGTTTTCATTTTTCCAACAGTATATACAAGTTCCACTTGAAATTTAATGTCTGCAATTTTTTCTCTTTGAGGATAAAACAAGTGTACGTTTTTCTTAAAACCGACAACTGACATGTCCAATATTATATTATGATGCAGGTCGTTTCTGCCACGAGGACATCAACGAATGTGCCCTGTCGAATCCGTGCCACAATGGCGCCACCTGTAGGAACACGAATGGTTCGTACATCTGCGACTGTCCTCGCGGCTATGCAGGAGTTCATTGCGAAAAAAATCCAGACGACTGTGTACCAAGTAAGTTTTAGTCACAAAAGATAGCAGGTGTGTTAGCCATTAGTAAAAGACAGGCCCAATGTTTGGCGTAATCTTTCATGACATTTCCACATGATATGCCAAATGTTCAGCCTTCACGCTGCCAGCTATTAAAATTAATTTTACAATTATCCATTTAGTGTTATATATCTTTTTAAGGCAGATGCCTTAGCGTTTGAATGCTACTAATTGTCAGTGATGATCGTAGTAATCCCGATATAGTCATTGGTGGAAACAAACCTGTAGTTAGTAGTGGATTCGATCATTATGCTAATTATGAATGACCTAGCTGTCACATTCATGATGATGAAATAAAAATGTTAAACTGCTCAGATTCATCATGAAGAAGACATACAATCATGTGTGAGTTAGAAACAAGGAGACACATTTGTGTGGCAATGATGTGTCTCTCTGTTTTGTGATAACCTTCCCCTGAGTTTATGTTTGCCCCTGTGTAGCATTGTCAATTGCCATCTGAAATGTTGCCAGCATAAGTGAAAGTTAATGTTTCACTTGAAATAAACAACAATTAGAATACATTTTCGAGTACTAAGATATTTGTTAAAATTCTTAATTAATTAACATCTTAAGTGCTAGGGATTTTGGTCAAAGTAGTTAGTGCCATGCAAGGATTTCCAAAGTTTCACAACAGACTAGGAGGATGGATTTTGGTTGACTGATGGAGGTTATTTGTTCACTTACATTGTTCGTCTGTTTTATGTTGAACAATTGCTGATTTATTACTATAAATGCGATTTAAATTTACTAATCTATAGTGAATGGTTTCTTTATAGATCCGTGTCAGAATGGCGGTACCTGTGTTGACGGTATTGGCACATACTCTTGCAACTGTGTGCCGGGATTTGGTGGCCGACACTGTCGTATCGACATAGATGAGTGCGCGTCGTCTCCGTGTCAGAATGCGGCGACGTGTCATGACTACGTCAACTCGTACACTTGTGAATGTCTGTCAGGCTTCAGTGGGGTTCACTGTCAGACCAATGACAATGATTGCACATCCAGGTTTGATATTTCTTCAGCATCTATACGATAAAACAGTTAAAATTGGTGTGTGATGATTGACATATTTCCAAAATCAACATGAGTAGTAATAACCGTGGGTAAAATGTTCTATTTAGAGTTTAACAGTAACATTTTATTCAAATAAAAAAATTGAGATTGGTCACAATTTGCCCAGACACCCGTTAACATGTTATAATTAAAACATGTTTTAAAGAAATATTTTACGTCACAGCTCGTGTTTGTACGGAGGGACCTGCATCGACCGAATCAACTCGTACATCTGTGAGTGCGTGCCGGGCTACACGGGAGCCAATTGTCAGCACCGGATCAACCCATGTGATTCCTCTCCCTGTCTCAATGGAGCCGCCTGCACTAATAAGGACAACGTGTCATTTGCCTGCCATTGCCCCGCCGGCTTTGCTAAACCTACCTGTGACGTAAGCACATAGCATTGTAATGGTGGATTTTTGTGTAGTATTTGCATTGTGGCTGTGGCTTCCCAGAATGTTGAGATGGTGTTAGATGGAATAGAATACGTCTGCCAGAGAAAATGTGGCTTAAAGATCGGACGTTGTGTTCATATTTGTTAGATAATTACTTAGACTATGTCGGATGTTTGTGCTTAAAAAGAAATTATTAATTTAAATATTTATTATTTAATATTATTAAAAATATATATTTATTATTAATTAAATAGTTTGTTTATATAATTTATTTTACTCTTACATTACATCAATATATGTGAATTATGTTGAATGTGTATATTAACTTCCATTGTGCATTTTGTTATACATTTACGCTGCCAAGTTTTCTGTGTGTCTCTGACTTCGTGCATAAATTAATTTACAGACTACGTTACATCAGAATTAATTTACAGACTACGTTACATCAGTCGTCTCCTCCATTTCAGACGTTCATCAACTGGTGTGACCAGAATCCCTGCCGCAATGGAGCCTCGTGTACCCAGGAGGCGGACCAGTTTGTGTGTACCTGCCCCGGTGGCTGGAGTGGGGCGCTGTGTGATGTGCGCAAAGTCTCGTGCAAGGTGGCTGCCAGCCAGAAACGTACGTTTGTAACCAATTGTGAACAGTGAGGTTCTGTGGACCATGTCATTAAGATCAGGAGCTCTTAGTGAAAATTCATCCTTAAACAAAATGCATTATTAAATGAATGATTTAAAAAAAAAATGCAAGTATCCATTGTGGTGTTACCGAGGACACTATTTCCATGATACACTGGTGAAAAACTGTCTTGCTAGCGCTTCATGGTGTTGACAGTTTTCAGGTATTCAAGAGGGTTTAAGTGGTCTTAAAAATGTTAGCAGAATGGTCCCCCCGGTTTGCAATTCAGTGTTTACTTTGTGAATGTTTTGGATAGTATTTCATTCATCAATAGAGGGTTTCATGAAATTTGAATCTTGTAAACAAAGTCAGATTTTAATCAGTTTTTTAATGAAATTTATCATGTACTTCATTCATAGTATTTGGATACCATCGCTGTGTTGAACTTTGGCTAATCAGCGGTGTCACTGTCATGGTTGGCTATCTAGGGTTATCACTGTTGTCTTTGGTAATCCAAATATATATTACTGTTGTTATTGTTTTCGGGGTGTGTCATTGTTGACTTTGTCACCTAGGGGTGTCACTACTGATTTGACTCATCCAGGGGTGTACCTTATCCCAGGGTGTCACTGCAGCATTTCATTAGCCGGGGATGTCACTGTTCTATTTGGCAATTGTAGTGTGTAACTGTTGTCATCCTAGGGTTTCACTGCTTCCTTTGCTTAGCAAGTGATATATCTTATGGTTGTATCCAAAGGGGTGTCACTCCAGTTTATCCTGGGACATCACTGTAGTCTACATTTACAAAGGGGTGTCACTGTAGTTTATCATGGGACATCACTGTAGTCTACATTTACAAAGGGGTGTCACTGTAGTTTATCCTGGGACATCACTGTAGTCTACATTTACAAAGGGGTGTCACTGTAGTTTATCATGGGACATCACTGTAGTCTACATTTACAAAGGGGTGTCACTGTAGTTTATCCTGGGACATCACTGTAGTCTACATTTACAAAGGGGTGTCACTGTAGTTTATCATGGGACATCGCTGTAGTGTACATTTACAAAGGGGTGTCACTGTAGTTTATCCTGGGACATCGCTGTAGTGTACATTTACAAAGGGGTGTCACTGTAGTTTATCCTGGGACATCGCTGTAGTCTATACTGACAAAGGGGAGTCACTGTAGTTTATCCTGGGACATCACTGTAGTGTACATTTACAAAGGGGTGTCACTGTAGTTTATCCTAGGACATCACTGTAGTGTACATTTACAAAGGGGAGTCACTGTAGTTTATCCTGGGACATCGCTGTAGTCTACATTTACAAAGGGGTGTGTCACTGTAGTCTTTGTTTCTGCAGGGGTGTCACTGTAGTCTTTGTTTCTGCAGGGGTGTCACTGTCAGCCCTGTGTGTGCACGGAGGCACGTGTAGAGACTCGGGCAGCTCCCACGTCTGCGACTGCAAGCCCGGCTACAGCGGCAGTTACTGCGACGTCGACATCGACGAGTGCGCCGTGGCGCCGTGCAAGAACGGCGCCACCTGCAACAACCTGATTGGCCGGTACACGTGTGACTGCGCGGACGGCTTCCAGGGGGCCGACTGTGAGTACGACGTCGACGAATGTCAGCAGCGCCCCTGTGAGAACGGGGGCACGTGTCATGACCTCATCAACTCCTTCCGGTGCTCCTGTCCCTCGGGGACTCGGGGACTCACCTGCGAGATAAACGACGACGATTGCTTCGCAGGCGCTTGTCACCACGGGGGGACGTGTATCGACAAGGTGGGGCACTACGAGTGTAAGTGCCCCCCGGGGTACGTGGGGCGGAGGTGTGAGGGCGACGTCAATGAGTGTCTCTCGGCCAACTGCAGCGACCCGGGCACTCAGGACTGTGTCCAGTTGGTCAACGACTTCCGGTGCAATTGCAAGGTCGGGTGGACCGGTCGACTGTGTGAGAGCTCGGTCGACTTCTGTCAGGTCTCACCCTGTCTCCACGGAGGGCTGTGCAGCAACGGAGACAGTGGCGCCATCTGTGTCTGCTCGGAGGTATGTCGCCGCTTTTGTTTCGGTATTTCTTCTGTGTAAGACACTGTAAAATAGAAGAACCTTAAGGGTGTAAAACAGGACTTATGTGGCAGTGTTTATTTGTTTTTATTTATTTAAAATATTAGAGTAATCGGAAAAAATGCAACTCTTAGATTAGAAACCGTTTGGGGTTTATTAAGAACATAGTTCATCAGCGATTTATTTAAATATAAAAATCTATGTATTTGTTCGTAATTTATTTCAGTATACATTCGTTAAAGGCATATCGGATTTATTCATTTCTGGTGTCCTACTAGCAAGCATGTATTTTATTCCAAGTTGATGCAAGTACTACTAATGTTCTTCTGTGACTGACTTGTAACCCATGATGCAATGCTTCAGGGTTATTCGGGGGCGCAGTGCGAGGTCTTGGAGACATTTTGTGAAGACGACCCGTGTCAGCATGGTGGCACTTGTGACAGTACCATTGGTCAGTGGTCATCCCTCATGTTGATAGTCCTTATAGACTTGATCCAAAAATGCTATCAAAGTATGAATTACTTAATTTTGACATAACGACAATGTCAATAATTACAATAGAGCTAAAAAATCACCACCCGCTTCATCGCGCCGCGCATCAATATTTGTTTATAACAAAATAGACCACTCAAAAGTTAGCATTCAATCTTAGAAATCGCCAGCAAGCACATTGTTTTAGTGTCTTCCATATTTTTCATCTCCGCAGCAAATGTTATAATTTAATCTTGTTGGCCAAAAATATATTCACTGCATGACTATCAAGACAGGAAGTACTGGAAATTAAGTGCGATGCTGAGTTCGACTACAAAACTGCATGGCAATTGACCCTATGTTTCCATGGAAACTGCCTGCATTTTGAAATGTTGTAAATTGCCAGTGAAACTTCAATATTATTGCATGTGAACTGCCAAAATAAATTGCCATTATTGGATGGCACTGTTTTGCGGTATGCAGTTTAAATGTGCATCTTCGTATTCAAGCTTTCTGGCCATGAAAGGGACTCGGGTTGATTTGGGCATTCTGACGACAAGAGTATTAACATGTATAATGTGCATGTATTACTTATATAAAGTCATATTTTGAAAGAAAAATGGTATTTGAAAACTTTTGTCGTTTTAAAGGATTTGTGGAGTGAATATGTACACAATTAAAGTGCATAACATAAGTGTATCATGTCTGCAGTAAACATTTATCGAGACATAGTGGTCATGAATATTAATAATAACATATGTTGTACGTAAATCCTTGGAAACCAATCTTGGAGTCGATAAACAATTCATTGGGTGCAGTGGCGACATCTGTTGGTAAATGTCTACATTAACAGTCTCTGTTTGATTTCAAATTTGCGATTGTAGCTGTTCTTGTAGAATAACACAACAAACACTCTTGCAAAGCAAAATGTGAAATCATTGGCTGTGATGAAGGTATTATAATGCAGTATGTGTGATATAGCTCCAGTCTGGTATGTCAAAAGTGTTTTTTCTGCAGGTAAATGCCGCTGTAGACCCCGGTGGAATGGCGAACACTGCCAGACACACGACGAGTCCTTCCCAGGGGGCATTGCAAACCCATCGACAGCTGACCAGTGCAAACAGAACCATTGCCCTCAGAAGGCCGGTAACGGACATTGCAATGTGAGTGGAACTGTCACATGAAATGTTGTCTATGCGACACTTATTCTGTCAGCTTTTAGTGTTACATGTACACCCATTTTCATTTCATGGTTACTGGTTGGCTTACTCAGGTGTATGGACTTGGGAGTAAATAATAAACATATGAATGAGTAATGAAGTTAAACTATAAATAAGTTATAAAGTTACAAGTTTAAAATATAATAAATATTTTGTTATATACATATGTAGAATAACAAGTATGAGTTTTTGTAGGTGGTTTGAGTTGAACTACTGCATTGTTGGTATGTTAGTTGGGTATTTGGAGAGACCTCAAATTTAAAATCCACAATTTCTCGCCTCACAACCATAATGAGGTATCTGCATTTTATTCCATAAGCTGTGTTTATGTGATTGTTTGTTCTTCAAGTTCCGTTTTTACATATCTGCATGTCACCAGTAGTGCTGCCCCCTTGTGATCATTGTAGAAACAGCATCCAAACTTTCAAATATATTAGAATGTAAGGTAAAAGTTGTGTAAACTCAGCTTATGCAACAATGCAGATATGTCATTATGATTGTGTTGGGCGACTATTTATGTCATCAAAATGCAGTGTCCTCAGTTGTACATTTGGGTGTCATGTACATAAAGTGGAACCTTGGTTTTACAGTCACCAAAGGGAATGAGCCTAAATGGTCAGTGTATCAGGGTGACTGCAGTAGTGGGACAAACTGATTTGCTGTTATGGGAATAATTTGCGATTGTCCTAGGGTCACCTTAATTGCGAGGTGGTCACATTGCACAGGTTACTGGAAACGGAAGTTTGACGGTGACTTTTTTGACTGCACCATGTGGGATAAAGATAGTTCTGTGCATGTAGTGAACATTCACTGTGCATGTTCTCTCTAACTCTCTCTATATATCTCTCTCTCGGCAGGCGGAGTGCAATACGTACGCCTGCAGTTTTGACGGCTATGACTGCACCAATCAGATCCGGCCGTTCGCCAACTGCACCGCGATCAAGCACGGCCACCGCTGCTACGAACTCTTCCACGATGGCATGTGCGACTCGGCCTGCAACAGCGAGGAGTGTCTGTACGACGGTTTCGATTGTGTCGCCGCGGTGGCCGAATGCAACCCCTTCTACAACGCCTACTGCACCAGGCACTTCGCCAACGGCCACTGCGACGAGGCGTGTGGCACCCCCGACTGCCTCTGGGACGGGGGCGACTGCGCCGCGAAAGTGCCGGAGCTCTCCAACGGCGCCCTCGTTCTTATCCTCCTTATCCCCCCGGAGAAATTCCCGGAGGTCAAAGGTCAGCTGCTCCGGGAGCTGACGGCGCTGCTCCATACCGCGGTGTGGGTTATGAAGGACGAGAACGGGGTTGATATGGTCTACTCGTGGCCCGATGACAGTGTCCGCCACAAGAGGGCGCTCCAGTCGGCCGTCGTGTCACTGATGACGCATCAGCGCGCACGACGTGACGCCAGTCAGCTGAAAGGGTGAGGGTTGTGATGGTTGGTTTGGGGTCAGAAGCGGGGTAAAATGATGGGGCTAGAAACTTATGGTGGAGTGGTCAGATGTTAAGTTGTCGAGTGTGGGAGAAAAAGAATGTATTGGGTGGAGGGAACAGTTTTATTTATTTGGCTAATCAAGCAACGTAGAAGTTTGATTGATGAGTTTATCATTTTGTTTTTAATTTAATATATTTATTAAGATAAAATTAAATGATGTTTTGGCACAATCATTAATTTAAATGTTTAAGTTTTTACTATTATATTGGTTAATGATCATCACGTGTACTGTAAAATTCAATGTGGCTCCGACAATACAGCAAATTAAATATATTATTTTAAATTACATATATTGGGTAAGCACAGATTTCTCATAAGTATTGGTACCTTGTGGTTCTTTCGTATGCTACTAAAGCACCTAGTTCTTGGGTCGTGTGGTGACTTGGTATGTCCAACATCGGCAGGTATTGGCTGAGGGGAGGTGGAGTGTTTCAAACATTCACCTGTTTGCAAAATGTACATCATGAAGGAATCACTCCAGAATCACAGTTATTGCAGATTTATTTTACAAATGAAAACTGTTTAAACGAATGTTTATTTAAAAAACTGTTGGATTGTGAAGGTGACGTGTTGTTCTTGATTCGGACAGGACGAAAGTGTTCCTGCAAATGAACAACTCGAACTGTGAGAGGGAATGCTTCAAGTCGACGGACAAGGCCACAGAGTACATCCTCTACTCACTCCAGCCCCCCGCCTCCTTCAAGCCCAGTGTCCCCATCCACACCGTCACCAGTACGTACCCTCCCCAACTCACAAATAGTGTCACATTACACACCGTCACCAGTACGTACCCTCCCCAACTCACAAATAGTGTCACATTACACACCGTCACCAGTACGAACCTTCCCCAACTCACAAATAGTGTCACATTACACACCGTCACCAGTACGTACCCACCTCAACTCACAAATAGTGTCACATTACACACCGTCACCAGTACGTACCCTTCTCAACTCACAAATAGTGTCGCATTACACACCGTCACCAGTACGTACCCTTCTCAACTCACAAATAGTGCATAACACACCGTCACCAGTACGTACCATCCTCAACTCACAAATAGTGTCACATTACACACCGTCACCAGTACGTACCATCCTCAACTCACAAATAGTGTCACATTACACACCGTCACCAGTACGTACCCTTCTCAACTCACAAATAGTGTCACATTACACACCGTCGCCAGTACGTACCATCCTCAACTCACAAATAGTGTCACATTACACACCGTCACCAGTACGTACCATCCTCAACTCACAAATAGTGTCACATTACACACCGTCACCAGTACGTACCATCCTCAACTCACAAATGAAACTCACAAATAGTGTCACATTAATGACATTATACACCGTCACCAGTACATACCCTCCTCAACTCGCAAATAGTGTCACATTACACACTGTTACCAGTACGTACCATCCTCAACTCGCAGGTAGTGTCACGTTACGATTGCCATTTTTGTGGCACATTTGCTGATTTTGACATGGAAATTATACATAATCTTGGGTCAAATCCATATTTTAACCCATATTGAAATCTGTTTGTGTCAACTGGTATAGCTGATGTGGTGATTAATCGAATTTGTACTAATTAAGATAATCTGGAGATGATCTGGATGTTTCTGAAATTAATCTGGATAACTTGTATACAGTGTAAAGCGCTTTGAGCGGTCCTGAGGACTGGATACTGCGCTATATAAGAACTTGCCTTTTTTTGCATGCAATGAGAGCAGTGCCTACACATGCATGTGTGGCTGTTGATTCAGGTGTTGCCACCCCCTCCACTGCTGCCATCTCTACCTCTGTCGCCCCGGTGCCTACAACCAACACCCTCGGCCCAGCAGAGAACAGGTGTGAGAAGAACAAGTGTGGTGCGAAAGCTGACAATGGCAAATGTGATGTAAGTTTATGAGAATGGAAACAACTTCAACTATGATGTGAGTTTATTGCTGCTAGCTTTTTAGATGTTCAGAGAATTTTCTTCAAGAATATACTGCTAAAAAGTGATATTTCACCCTCCTGCAGTTTCTAACGTTATTGTGTGCTGAAGTAAAAAGTAAGTTAATGAAATAAATATGACAGATATGAATACACTTAATGGTACACTAAGTGTCACTGTCTGGCAGTTTGCGAAACACACATATATAAATAAATAACTAAATAAATCAGTTTTGATGCATACAGTCAAAACAATACATATGTATAAAAGTAAGATAAGATAGTTAGTAAAATATTCTCAAATGTGATGGGATATGTAAAAAACGTAACTCAACTGTCCTCAGATGTGATGGAATATTAAAAAAAAGTCAGCAATATGCCTTGAACATGTGTTTACCATTTACTGCTGACACTCCAGATGGAATGCAACACGTACGAGTGTAAGTTCGACGCGGGCGAGTGCACGTACAAGATGTGGCCGTACCGCGACTGTGCAGTCATTCACCAGGGGGTTCGCTGCTACGAGCTCTACAACAACACCCACTGCGACCGCGAGTGCAACACCGAGGACTGCCTGTTTGACGGCAACGACTGCCTCGCAGCGCCACCTCGCTGCAACCACGAGAACTATTGCGGCGCCCACTTCGCCAATGGCCACTGCGACGAGGGATGCAACACGGAAGCGTGCGAGTGGGACGGGGGCGATTGTGCAGGGGGCAGCACTGATGACGCCCCCGCCGCCGACGGGGTGCTTATCCTCATCCTGCTCATCCCCCCGGAGGAATTTCCCACGGTGCGGGCGACGCTGCTCCGCGGACTGATTCGGTTACTGCACACCAGGGTGTGGGTGAAGAAAGACGAGGACGGCAAGGAGATGGTCTACCCGTGGCCGGACAGCTCAAGGTCACGCAGGTCGCTGTCAAGGTCACTCGCACTGTCGCGGGAGAAGCGTGAAATCCGAGGGTGAGTGCCGTAACGAAATGTTGATCCGTGTTAAAAGTTTGGATGGAAGGTACTACTAGGGAACAGCTAATTTTCAAATTATAATTGCTTTTGTAAAGAACGCCAATGTGACTGAAGACAAAAATCGTGCAATCATTTACAAAATGGCTACCGTTTACCAATCATATTGCTGAATGAAACGTTTTTTTTCCTATGTAAAATCAACACTCGAATATCGAACACTCCTTTCACAAGTAGATGCTCCCTTATCAGAAGCAATGTGACCATAGTGCATATTAATAAAATACCCTAACATAAATAAACCAAACAAGTTACAGACAGTGATCCGATCAACGAAATGGCTGCATATTAGCGAAATGGGTATCTCAACAATGAAAAGTCACACAGACAACATAGATGGATGATAAGGTCTCTGTGATCGCTGTCGACATTATTCACTTTGCAAACAATGATATCCGACTCGAAATCGTCAGCAAAATTATCTCGGTAAAATCCACCAAATGCCACACGACGTCGGAGGTGAACTAGACGAAAGCTCCTCGGTATCCTTCGAAAAACAAACATACTTAATTTGGAAACGAAACCATTTTTCACAAGATGGCGACAGCACATGTTTCGATGACTTACATAGAGCTTAGATCAGCAGTTTGAACTGGCTGGTTAATGTAAAAGAAGCATCTGACCGGGGTAAATGAAAGGCGCACTAACTGTGAGTTGACTGGGCAGTTTTGGGCGGTCTGCGCAGTAGAGTTGAGGCTGTGGCGTTTCGTATAAAATATATCTTATAATAGCTTAAATAAAATAAATAGCATTGTAAGTTGGGTACAAAGAAACAGTTACAACAATGTTGTTAAATATAATTGGGCCAAGACATTTTAGTGGAGTGCTTACAGTTGAACTATCTTGATGTTTGTTTGGCAGCACGAAGGTGTATCTGAAAGTGGGGCGAGGCGACTGTGACACACACTGCTTCAAGGACACAGAAAAAGCAGCTGAACTAGTCGCCTACGCCATGCGCCAGGGCTTCAAACCTGGGGTCAAAGTGCAGGAGGTGTCATGTAAGTCTGGCACATCATGACGGGATGTGCATTTCTCGTGACAAACTACTACATAACAGCAGTTGCCTCAAATGTAATACATCATCACAACGCCGACACTAACCCTGCTTGCTGTAGAGTCATCTTGTCGATTTTTATAAGCAATGAACTGTTCAATTCGGAAAAGCAATTCCATGTTAAAACATCTGCATACGTCGATACACATCATATCATTTATGACACAAATCTACGATAAGAACCAACGAGCACCTGCGGTCAATTTCCAAGGTATGTTGCTGCAATAAAGACCTGCCTGTTTCAGATGCGAAGGAACCTGAACCCGAGAAGCCTGGGTCGTCCCTCGCCCTCATCCTCGTCAGTGCCTCGGCTGTCTTCATCATCGTCCTGCTGCTCTTTGGGGTGCTGCGTGCGGTCAAGTCGCGCAAACGTGCGCACGCCACGACGTGGTTCCCAGACGGATTCGTTCCGACTCTGTCCCAGGCCCACCACCGCAAGGACACACAGGAGATGCTCGGGTAAGACACAGCGAGGAGACGACTCCCGGCAACTTGTAGCGTGTGTGTGTATGCCACAGATCTGTTTCGAGTAGTTTTTATTTCAGAATTGTATCCAGGCATGAGATTCATTCGCGGAACCGCAGAATTCCTCGGTTCATGAACCAGATTTGGCCGTTTCTGTGATTTGTTCAAATCCGATTTTTTGTTTAATATGGGGGTAAACCTGGTCAAGAGTGGATAACAATTAAACTTTTGTGTCAATTTATGGAATGCCGTAGATCACATTTGTGTTAAGATTATCTATTCTAGGTGAAGTTACCTAATTATTATTTTAAGATTTTCGCTTTTCATATATGATCAGAATGCTTGTTATATATTTAACCTTGTGGCAATTACAATTGTATCATTATATTTGAATTCTGTTTTATTACTGTTATGACAACGTTTACTGTTTTCTCTCACTTCTATGTCATGTGATGATGACATTTATGACATTGTTCGTCATGTGACTTTTGAATGGTTCGTAGGGTCAGCAAAGATTCGCAGTCGTCGCAGTCCGACCAAACCACAGATGACGGCAGCGAGAGGACAGTGCCGCCATCTAGTGATGACGAATCATCTGACAAGCCACGGAGGAAGAGACGGAAAGTAGGTTTCTTCCACAAAATTCAAGAAATCTGACATTAATAAGTAAAAGATGGAAGACATTGCTGGAAACATCAGGGCACATTATCTTGCTAAAACGCTTAAATTAAATCCAGCCAATAATGGCAGTGTCCTTCTAGATTCAGCTCTGGGTTGTAATGATTTAACTCTTTACTGCGCAGACCGTCCAAAACCGCCCAACCCCTCATACGCACAGACCGTCCAAAACCGCCCAGTAAACTCACAGTTCATGGGCCTTTCGTTTACCGCGATCAGATCCCTCTTTTACTTTAACCAGCCAGCTGAAACTGCTGACCTAAGCTCTATGTAGGTCACGGAAACATTTTGTGAAAAATTGTTTTCGTTTGCGAATTAAGCGAGTTTATTTGGAAGGATGTTGAAGTGCGTTCGTCTAGTTGACCTCCGACATCGTGCGGCATTTGGCGGATATTACTGAGATCAATTATCGACGATTTCGAGTCGGATTTCGATGTTTGCAACGTGAATAATGTCGACAGCGATCACGGAGACCCTGTTATCGTCCATCTACGTTGTCTGTGCGACTTTTCGTTGTTGAGATACGAAGAAGATGACCCGTCGGCGGCATGTTCGTTTCGCCGATTTGCAGCCATTTTGTTGATCGGATCACCGTCCGTACTTCGTTTGGTTTATTTAATTTATAGTATTTGATTAATATGCACTATGCTCACATTGCTTCTGATTAGGGAGCATCTACTTGTGAAAGGAGTGTGCTATCTTTCGTTATTCAAGTGTTGATTTTACATACGAAAATAACATTGCATTCGGCAACATGATCGGTAAACGATAGCCATTTTGTAAATTATGGCATGATTTTTGTCTTCTGACGCGTTGGCGTTGTTTACAAAAGCAATTATAATTTGAAAACTAACCGTCAAAAATTGATAAATGTTTTACTAGGATAAAACTAACATACATGGCTACATTAGTTCCACAGGATCACTGTTGTGTTCTAATATTTTTTCAATATTTAGCATGATGAAGTTGCTTATTTATTTTTTTCATTATAATTGTTGAAGTTTGCTTCAAGATCTGATTGCAACACATAAATTTTAATAACACATTTTATTCACACAATCATTCCATGTACAGTGCAATTAATTTCATATATTTTCGTGCATCGGTTGTCGAGTTATTCGAATTTTAATGCAAGCAACATTCAGCATAATTCACAGATAGTTGCCATCTTAAAATTGTCTGCCCACAGCAGGGTGTAAAATAAGAAGGCGGTCTACCCAGTAAAGAGTTAAATACACTGTCTCACTGTACCACTCGGTCGCTTGTCAGAATGATGGAACCTTGCAGGGTGATTCATAAATATGGGTCCCATATCTTTGATATGGGGTATGGGGCCTGCACTGTTCTCACGGGTGACACAGTTGTGACTTGTAGATTGGGGTACTGGGATAAAGCACTGACACATTGAGGAAGACATGCACAGGCACACACAGCTACAGGCACACACAACTACAGGCACACACAACTACAGGCACACACAACTACAGGCACACACAACTACAGGCACACACAAACACATGCACACACTCACGCCTGTGTACACACGCTACACATGATAGTGACAACACACACACTGCACCACACAAATACACTCCACACAAATACACACCACAAACACACATCACACCACACCACACAAACACACCGCATGCACGCACGCACGCACGGCACACACACACATACACCACAACACACACACCACACAAATACACACCACAAACACACGCCACGCACGCACTGCACGCATCGCACACACACAGAACCACAACACACACACCACACAAATACACACCACAAACACACGTCACACACGCACGCACCGCACACACCGCACACACCGCACACACACACTGCACCACGCCACACACACCGCACAAATACACACCACAAACACACACCACGCCACGCACGCACCGCACGCATCGCACACACTACACGCACACACCACATACACACACACCACACACACCACACACACACACCACACACACCACACACACCACACAGACACACCATACACACACCATACACACACACCACACACACACACCACACACACACACCACACACACACCACACACACACACACCACACACACACACACCACACACACACACCACACACACACACACCACACACACCACACATACCACACACACCACACAGACACACACCACACACACACCATACACACACACACACACCATACACACACACCACACACACACACCACACACACACACCACACACACACACACCACACACACGCACACCACACACACGCACGCACGCATGCACGCACACACACACGCACACACACACACACACTGTTCATGTGTGGTCTATTGCAGTCGAATAATGACGAGCTGTCAGACAGCCCGACGTCCAGACAGCTAGCCGGACAGACAGCCCCGGACCCCCGCCACTGGACCCCCATCCACATGGAGGCGGCCGGCAAGCACACGAGTGCCAAGTACCTCACCCCCGGCAAGATTCCCAACCCCTCCCTGCTTGCACTCACCCCTCCCCAGGGGGACGATCACATGACCAGCCGGGATGTCGACGTCCGAGGACCAGGTGGGTGCCCCACGGAATTGTGGGAGTTGATGGATCTGTTATATTGATGGTTGCCTAGCAACACGGACTTCTGAAAGATCACTACAGATGTGAAGTTCCATAACTTTTTTTATTCTGGCACTGAAATGTTTTTATTTAAAAAACAAAGCTGGTAAAATGAGAATAGTCAATCTGACATGTTTGTTGTGTTGACAACCATAATGCTGCTGAGCCAATTTGAAAACTTCACATTATGTTTAATGGAGGTAAAACCTTTATTGCGACATCAGGCTTTAGGTTAGTTAATCATGCGGACATCTTGAGTAGACTTTCCCAAGACTACCTTGTAGGTGTCGATTGTTTTATGGTCACTGCTAAAATGTTACGGGTTACAACTGCAGCTGTGTTCAAACAGTCTCATGGGTGGCCATGCCATGCTTTGTAGGGCAGAATAAATGTAATTATATTTGAATGTGGAACAAGTGCTGCCCTCTGTTGTAGATGGACTTACCCCTCTGATGATCGCGTCCTTCTGCGGCAGCGGCTTCAGTGCTGCGAGGTCGACAGACGAAGGTGACGATTTGGGTGGTGGGTCGGCCGCAATCATCACAGGCCTGCTCAGTCAGGGAGCAGCGATTAATGCACAGACGGACAGGACAGGTTGGTGGAACGTTCTCCTTAATTTCGTCTGTGGCTTGTTTTTTTAAGTTGTATTTGTACGGTTCTAGCAGACTTTGAGAACGCCAGAGAAAGTCGTTTTAGATAACAAGTTAGTGAAGATAGAGAGCCCAATGAAAGGCTGAATTGTAAATTATTGTACATGCTCGTCTAGTGTGTTTTATGTATATTTAACATTCAGCCTAATTGCTTACACCCAGTCACAGTAACAGTTTATTTATTTGATACTTTTCACCAGTAGTGTAAAATATTTATATATTTAATATATACAGATGTTTTTATTCAACAAACTTACTGGCTGTTGTTAATTGTCGACATTTTTGGAAGTGTACAAAGCGTATGCTTTTCCTTGACCCTCGTCCCCCTTAAGGTACACTTAAAATATTGATTGTTGTGATTAATACGTACCAACAACAGCAAGTGTGTATGCGGCGGTAGGCAGCAACAGTTGCTTCAGCCTACAAGAGCCTGTGACTTAGTTCTTAGGTGGTTTACCTCCAAACAGCCTAAACTTGGGCTAACGCAGGAGTTGTCCTTCTCTCTAGAATTAGTGAGTCCACTACAGGTTACACATTTACCCCCCGTGTGGGATCTTTTACTTCCCCTGGCATAGACACCAAATAGAAGGGACCACCGGATTTTAGTGTCTCTTCCGAAAAACTCAGGCAAATGTGGGGTAAACGAAATTGCCTAAGTTTCGAAACGGCGGTAGGTGGGATTGAACCACCGTCCCCCCATTTATCTGTCCAGCGCTCTACTGCGTGACTCCTGCCCTTTAGCTCAAGGTTTGTAAACCTTGGAAAATGTTGACACTCACGAATGACTTTATGTTATTGGACAATATACATGTATATGAAGTTGCTCTTATAGTCATCATTATGTTTACATGATCATCTGATTATATATAAACTGTATCTGTAATAATGCAGCTATTGTATCTGCACTGCACTAGTTTGACAGTAACATGAAACACTGTGCGATATCAAACAAAAACATGAATATGTTTGGTGTTTTTCCTCAAGGTGAAACAGCCCTTCACCTGGCCGCGAGGTTTTCCCGAGCTGACGCAGCGAAGCGCCTCCTGGATGCGGGGGCAGACCCTAACGCCCAGGACAACACGGGGCGTACACCCTTGCACGCCGCGGTCGCCAGTGACGCCCAGGGCGTCTTCCAGGTCAGTTAAACAATTGTTTAAAGTCACAAATTTATGTAAATTATAAATAATTACTATTACTGATATCAACTTGTGTAAGTAACCTATTGTTAGGAATGATAGTCATTCTCAATTATAGGTTATGTTACCATAATTATTCATGTGTCAAGAGGGTATTATGTGTGCAAATATGATAATTGTTTTTAAATACGGATAAAATTTAAATACAAACAGACACAATTTGTGTAAAAGCTCGCACAGTTTGCATAAAACAAAAGTTTACATCTGATTATTAACTGTTCATACCATCATATGCCAAATATTCAAGTTAGTATTGTATGGCTCTCAGAATGATTTTAAATATATTAATTGTACATGTTTGTTTATTATTTCATATAAGCTTGACTACATGAAATAAAAACCAATTACTGTTAAATACATGACAATTATTGAAAATTGCACACACAATAGCTTAACATGCAAACAACCATTATCAGTTATTACAGATATTGTTAAGCTGATTATGAAATGTGCATGTTGATTCATTATTAGCCTCAAATGACCGTAGCACCGACATGATTAGTATGATGTGCTGATTACAGTGGTGTAATGAATTACGACAGTTGCAGTTGTAATGTATCTCTGTCTGTGTCTGTCTCTATCCAGATCCTACTCCACAATCGCATGACAAACGTGAACGCGCGTCAGAATGACGGGGCAACCGCTCTCACCCTGGTAGCTCGGCTGGCCATCGAGGGCATGATGCAGGAGCTCATCACTGCAGACGCTGATGTCAACGCTGCAGATACCTATGGTAAGTCACATGACAATGTGAGATTAACGAAATTGCCTAAGTTTTGCGCGACCTCACAAGTCACTTAAGACAGATGGCACAGGAAAGAAATATGTTTGTCGTTATCATTAGCATCTACATGTGTTCCCCTGAGTAAAATGATATGTGACGTGGTAGGATGGGCTGAGTGAACACCGAAGACGTGAAGTGTCACTGTCACTTGGATGCTTCCTAGAGAATTCGTTCAATTGAACAGCTCTGCCAGAGAAGTAAAGTGTAAATCTTTGGGCAGTCATGAGGACTGGATATATATATATAGATATGTATGTGTGTATATATATATATATATATATATATATATATATATATATATATACTGTATATGTATGTATATGTACCTTTACTATTGTCCTTACTTTTGCAGGTAAGACAGCCCTGCACTGGGCAGCGGCCGTTGAGAACATCGAGGCGATGGTGGTCCTGCTCCAGTCGGGCGCGAACGTAGACGTTCAGGACGCGAAGGACGAGACGCCGCTGTTCCTGGCGGCGCGGGAGGGCAGCTGCCGGGCGGCGCAGGTCCTACTCGATTACGGCGCGAACCGCGACATCGCCGACGACATGGACCGACTGCCGCGAGACATCGGCCAGGAACGCATGCACTTCGACATTGTGAAGCTGCTGGACGAGCACTGCACCACCAGTCCCGGCATGGTGATGGCGAACAACTACGCCAACGGTGCCACGGTGCCGCCGTTCATGCGCCACTCGATGGCGGGAAAGCAGAAGAGTCGGCGGCGCTCGCGGCACGCCAAGGCCGGCGGCGCGGCACCGCTCGAGGGCAAGACGGTGAAGTTGCCCCCGGAGACGGCCGTGAAGCGAACGCGCAAGAAGAAGATGCCACGTGGGGGCAGCACCAGCACGGGCACGTCGCCGGAGTCGCTCGAGATGGGTGTGTTTGAGATGCCGCCGTCGTACGAGTCGGCGTGCAGCGAGGTGCCGATAGACCCAGCGGCGTGTATGAGTGGGGCGACTGGGGGTGCACCGCAGGGGTATAACCCCGGCATGGTGGTCGCCCCGCCGCATCACGCACAGGCGGCACACGGCTACATGGACAAGGCTGCGGCCGTGAGCTGGTCGGAGGCATCGTGCATGCAGCAGGCGACACCTGGTGGCGGTGGCATGGCATACACGTCACAGCCGCTCTGCAGTGAGAGTCCACTGAGTGCGGCGTCGCTACAGAACAGCCCCCTGGTGCACAACTACAGCCCCCACAGCGTCGCCCCGCTGCACACCAGCCCCCTGGCGGTGCACACATACAGCCCCCACGCCCCCAGTCCGGGGCTCGTCCACGCCCAGGTGCACACGTGCCCCGAGGGTCAGTCGCCCTCGCGGGGTCACGCCCTCTCGCCCACACACATGCAGGCAATCCAGCAGCACGCCGCGCAACAGAACCGCTCCCACCCGGACCCGCGCTACCTGCTCGACACGTGTCAGTACAGCGGTGGCGACACCTATGAGCCAGCGGCGCAGTGCGACATGCAGCAGGTGGCGCGTCACACGGCGATGATCCACCACACGATGGCGCCACTGCACCATCGCTACCCGACGCCACCGTCACAGCACAGCCAGCTTGGCTCAGACGCCAGCACGCCCCCACAGCCCAGTGGACATGGCCAGACGGGCGTCCCTGACCACTACCTGACCCCGTCGCCGGACTCCCCTGACCAGTGGTCAAGCGAGTCGCCCCACTCAGACTGCTGGTCAGACGGCATCTCCAGCCCTCCGACCGCACCCCACACCCTTCAGTGGGCGCCAACCGGCAAGAACCCCCCAAAACAGCGTCACCATGAGGTCGTCTATTTATAGCGCAAGTGCATCAATCACAGGTCACGACCTCGGAGAGGAACTCTTTGTGCAGTGGAGATAGGATTCAGTGTTTCCTGTCTGGATGAGTGAATGGTTGCCTGCCAGTTAATTTTTGACACATGAACATGTTTCAGCTACTATGAATGAATATTCAGTAATTATGTGCAATAGACGTGAAATTTTTCATATATTGAATATCGGCAGGAAACAGTTTTGGCGATAATTAAAAACAAGTGGATTTGCGTTGATCAACAGGTGGAATGACAGAAGATGTAAATAAGACAGTTCTGAAAACCGACATAGAAAATGGATATTTGAAGACGAGATCAGTTCATTCAGAGCCGGCATTGCGGGTGGCTGGCAGTAGTGCCACCTAGTGTGTAAATACCTCCAGCAGACGGCGCCACCATTCACTGCCAGTGCGCGTCGGTTCACGAATGGCTTTCACGAGTTATCATATCAGTTGTGCAACTGAATCGATGGGCATTGCCGCCATGCAAATTCATATTGTGACAATCGGGTCAGATTAGCGGCTGTGACATATCATTTTGTGACTTTGCGTTTGTTGTGTGGAAGAACAATTGAGTGCAGGGAGTTGGCCGGGCATCATCCGAGAATGTTCTGTTGCTAAGGGTGAAAAGACAATTGTTGTTTAATTTTTTGTACAGATGTAAGATTCATGATTGAGGGTGGTCACGTGATGGTTAACCAATTTAGGGCCGACACTTGAGCAAATATGGGCCAACATGGACACGCTTGATCGATTCGAGGCCGATCTGGACATGCTCGAGTGATTCAGGGCCGTCATTACCACGGTTGCCTGTTCTGTTCAACAGTTTGCAAGATTCAGTGCATAGCTTCCAGTTACCTCTGTAGTAACTTGTTCAGTTGTTAAAATTTGGTTAACGTTGTTTTCAGTGAAAGCAGCAATACAGAATTACATTGTGCAAACGAAATTGTTGTTATCTCCAAAGCTTAAAATTATGATGCAAATGCGATAGAACTCATGAGGATAAATGTGTTGATTAATAATGTTCAGGCAGTTACATAGCAGTGGCCTTGTGTGAAACTACCTAATTATTACATATTTTATTTTGTTATAGTTGAATGTCTTACAGTAGACGTACAGAATATTTGTAATTAGCGTTGCGATAATGAAAATTATGATAGCAATTCTTGAAATGTGTTTATACTATGCAATGAAGATTACTGTTTATAGCTGGGTTAATGTTTGTACATAGTCAATTTTTTCTGTCTATTTTTGAATATATTTTTAAATCGAGAAACTGCCAAGGTTATGTTATGAATGTTATGTCGGCATGCATGTGGTTCCACGCATGGGTTGATTCACCTTTAAGGTGACTAGCTTATACAGATCTTGCAGTGTTTTTGCTAAAACACAGGAGTTTTACAATTTAAAAAACTGTAAATCGTGGTCTAACTTGCGCTCTCGTCTGCATTGTAATTTGGCAGCAATTGTGAACTGCTCAAAGAGCGTGTGCAATATGCAATAATGTTACTGGTTGTTCGATGAAGTGGTGGCATGGAAACTCCACATTGTGGAATTTGTAACAAGAATACGAGAAAGTGACTGTTAGCATCCGACTTACTGTGTGTAGTTGCAATGTACATATAAAGATATATTATAGCAGGGCAGGCTAGGAGACGTTATGGGCCAATATCAGTGTGTAATTTGTACCATATCTTATGGCCATCTTTATTATGCAGCACTGTAGTTTGTAGTACGACTGTACGAGAAAGACCGCTAGGTGGCATGGTTGTTGGGTCTTCGAGGCCAACATTTATGCTGTTCTTATCATTTCCCAAATTCATAACTCGCAGAAGATTTTATGTGATCAATTTTATTTGCCATAATGTTTTGCATAGTTTGTTGGCTACAGCGAGGATAAAAATTCTACAATTTTTTATACACATTCGAGTATTTTGTGAAACCGAGCATCAGTCAAAATTGATGACAATTTATTTGCATTTTCTGTTGATGTATTTATTGCATGTTTTGCTTTCAGTGTAATGTCTAAATGACTTACCTAACCAGTTTTACTGGTAATTTTTTGTCAATTACTGTTTGTTTTTATAAATATCTTGCTGGTTGGCCAGTAATTTGATGTACACAATTGGAACAACTGTCTCAGATGGTGACAGTGGACATCTGTTAAATGTCTCGTCCCAATGTTGTCTCAGTAAAGTCTACTTTGTAGTGTCCACGTGAAGAGCTGCGATAGAAATTAATGTATATTTTCCACTGGAATTGTACCGTTTATTCAGAATAAAGGCACACACTATTAATCACTTGTATGTTGGTGTTGTTTCGAAAGAAGAAAAACGTGCGTAAATAAATTCTGGAAGGGATAACAAATTGTTTCCAAAATACCAGGTAGTGGTAATTGATCCACTGGATTTATCGGTGGGATGTATTTTTGAGAGCAAAGAAAATTCTAAATGTCAATAGAGAAATAACGTCTAGGTGTCTGCTAGGCCAAAATGACAACATACAAAGTTTAGGTATCAACTGGGCCACATTGACAATTTTCAAAGTGAAGGTAGGGTGTCAATTGGGCCACATTGACAATTTTCAAAGTGAAGGTAGGGTGTCAATTGGGCCACATTGACAATTTTCAAAGTGAAGGTAGGGTGTCAATTGGGCCACATTGACAATTTTCAAAGTGAAGGTAGGGTGTCAATTGGGCCACATTGACAATTTTCAAAGTGAAGGTAGGGTGTCAATTGGGCCACATTGACAATTTTCAAAGTGAAGGTAGGGTGTCAATTGGGCCACATTGACAATTTTCAAAGTGAAGGTAGGGTGTCAATTGGGCCACATTGTAAATCTAAAAAGTGAGGGTGTCAACTGGGCCTCATTGACAGTCTACAAAGTGTGGGTATCCACTGGGTCACAATGACAACATACAAAACATGGGTATACCCAGGCCCTGTCCCAGGGCTACACTGGCAATCTACAAAGTGTGGGTATCCACTGGGTCACAATGACAATAATAAATAATAATAATAAAACTTTATTTTGACACCATCAAATCCGGGACGTATGTCCCGTTCACGGGTGTGTACATACATGTAAATAGGTAAACAAATTAATAAATATAGTTAAGCTAAAATATAATTTACACGGGTGTATGCATACATGTAAATCGGTAAATTAATAAATAAATATAGTTAAGCGGGTGAGTACATACATGTAAACAGGTAAATAAATAAGTATAGTTAAGCTAAAATATAATGTTCGTTGTGTAAAACTGGTTATGTGGAAAATAAAAATGTTTTTAATTCTTTCTTAAATTGTACTAGATTGCCGTTGTCGCGCATATTCCTAGGGAGTTTGTTCCACAGAGTGGGTCCTGCACAGGCAAATGCACGCCGGCCGAAACGTTCTAAGTTCACTTTTGGCACTTCGAGGAGTAACCCGCCTGCAGAGCGCAGCGATCGGCGAGGCGCGTGCTGGAGTAGTAGTGCCGCGAGATACTCTGGCGTGCCGTCGTATAAAGCCCTGTACACTAAATGTGACAAAAACATCAAGTTTTTCTTGTTTGTATGTTGTGTAAGCTTGATACAGTCATACTCTGTATATAAAATTTATTTTTTAGTGTGTTCTGGTATGGTAGGTCAATGTGTTTTTTTGTTATTTACAATCGTATGTGAAAAAGCAACATTTTGCTGTAAAAAGAAAACTTAAAACAACAGATTGTTTAATGACATATTTTCACACATTTTATTGAACACTTACATGTTGTAAAATGCTGGCTCCAAAGGGCTTGTGTTTATTGTAAATACCCACTTGGTGAAGTTAGGCTGCTTCACCTTTTAAGTTCCCCAGGTCATGTTTACAGTAAACATGAGGCGTAATATCATGGAAGTACATGGGTCATCAATTACACCAGCTGCCCAGGGTTCGTTTCAAAACCACTAGATGAAAACTGCCTGCATAATTAGATAACAATAGGTCTGTACTTATTGCGTAGGCGGCACTTTCATGTAATTACAGAATGCATGCTGCAGTATATATATGTTATTCATTCAGTCATGAATCAACTCAACTGCTTCCATATGTTGCAATAACAATAAAAAAACGAATCTAGATGGTGACAAATAAAGCACCACTTGTAAACTGTTACGCTGTCCCGATATTACATTTACACTTTGATTTACTGCTAGAAGTAATTGAGCTTAATGTACACACAAACACAATAAACTAAGCAGCTTTTGAGAACACCCTTTGTGTTTGCAAATGGTTAATTAAACCTGACTGGTTTGGGGGTCCCCCTGGTTTGGCTGTTTTATGCATCTGGGGGTATAGCTCAGTGGCAGAGCATTCGACTGCAGATCGAGAGGTCACCAGTTCAACTCTGGTTGCCTCTTTTGTTTTCTTTTTGCATTATTCACTGTCAGGTAAACTATATCCCACATTATTCCTCCTGGCTGTTATATATTCAGTATAACTGTATTTGTTCCACACAGAATATTTATCATACACAGTTGAACTGCTTCTTCACAGAATATTAAACCAATAGCAACATCCCAGATATGTTATAACAACATAATTAATGTTGTTTAACTGTAATTATTAAGTAAAACAGCAAGAATGTTATTACATGTGGATGTATTCTCACACTGCCAAGATTATACTTAACTAAAACCATACGACTTCTATTTCAATAACATAACATTTTAACACATAGATCTGCTTTAAACTACCAGTGATTTTAAAGTTCAACATTCTGAATAAATCTATTCTAATATTTATGCTAGTTTAATTTGTATTAATATCATATACAACACTGAATATTCATAGACATAACTCTTTATAACATCAATAATATTAAAATGTTATCTACACAATGACAAGAGAGACTTGTTTGTCATACATTTGTTATTACTATTACACTTGTTATTACATTTGTTATTACTATTACACTTGTTATTACATTTGTTATTACTATTACACATGTATCTCTTGACAGGTAAAATATGTTATTGAATGTTGATATTATCTAAGACTTGAGAGATGTTGATAGAACACAACACAACAACTGGAATTAGTCAAAATAATGTGACAACAATAATTAATGATAAATATATTACTAATTACTATACTAATTACTTTCATTAAACATGATGATTGATATAAAACAAGGCCCAATATGATTGATGTGTAACTCAACTCTATATATACCAGTATATTTATCTGGCAATTAAATATAACAATAATGGCAGAAACTGAACAAATGCAACAATAACTAATCACAATAATTCAAATTTCTGTGAAAAGTAGACCTTTGAACTAATCTGCACTCAAATGATCCTCATTCATTTAAAATGATATAAATTATTATTTATCACGAAGAAAAAATTATTCAAATTCCCTGGTTCTTCCGATAACTTGAAAACATATTTTTACCCTGCCAATTTGAACCATAACACATTATAACATGCTACAGCAAAGTGGGACTGATGAAAAAACAATGGAACACAAGCTTATCTATCTCTTAGCAAAATTCAGTAGTCTGTGTAGGGTCGAAATTACCACTTGCGTCTATGAACGTCGTATTCGCTGCTGTCTCAGACGTTTCAGCTGCTCAATATCTCGACATCGTTGAACCAACATCTTACTGAAACATATATTCAGACGACTGTTTTTTTTTTTATAAATTGTAACTTCCAATAGGTCTGAATTTAACTGGATATATTACAATTAATTATGACATTTCTTGACTATCTTTACATGTTCATCAGGTTAATTAAATTAAACTCTAACCTTGTTCAATTAAATTAATAGTTATCTTTTACCAAATTAACATTTAACAATAGAATTCGTTTTTCAGCAAATTAACAGAAATTCAATGCTGCAGCCTTGGAAGTGCCATGCCCAGTAAAAATCAAACAATACTTACTTGATGTTAGATAATTCTCTGACAACGCTCTGTATTTGCGCAGTTCCATCAAAGGTGTTTGGTGGATTTGGTACCTTTATTGTATCGAGGGAGGCTCCCGTATTTAGGCAGTGCTTGTTTTGCAAATCTCCAGCATCTGGTCTGGTAGGCACACTAGCCTCGTTTGACATTCTACCAAGGAAAGCAAGGTATTAGTCAAGCATACACATTCTGGATCAACAAGAGCATGCATATGTCTAAGGTAAAACATGCAGTCCTTTGAAAAACTATAACACTATAATCAACTTATTATTAATATTATTAACAAATAGTCCAGTCCCTCAAATTTGCCTACCTGGATAGGTGAAAACACACTTATTCTGGCCCATTTTATTAATATAAATCAATTATACAATCAAATCTACACAGCTTAGAACACTGTAGAATTTACAACGGATACGCAGGGTTTACGTCTAGCAATTAGGGTGTTCAGCCAGTGTAAATATGTCCTTATATGGGCGTATACACAATGATGCCACCATGATATATTGCCACTCAACGATATGGTCTACTGAGCACATTCATCACAGAGTGCTATGAATACTAAGTCCTTATTTACTGATGCATAATACAACCTTTACATAAATATGACGTACTTTCACACATTTTTAGGGTTTCTCTCAAAAAACTGAAGTAAATTACAAATAAGTAAAATGTTGGGTTGCTTCTGATTAACTTATTAAATGTTACAAAAATAACTTTTTATTTAAACCACACCTGTATTATTGCAGAAGTAGGAATACGAAGGTATCTACATAAATAGAAACTGAAGGAATAACATCAACGAGCAAACACAAATGACAACATTTGTTTGTTTGACTCAGTGATGAGCAGGGCTTTATGCAGGATCAAATGTGTGCCAGTCACACAATTTGGTGGACACATGGCACATGACACGCTCATATACAAAAAAGCCAGGTGAGAAATGTGTGAGGTGTTTTATGACCTGAAGTTATCTATGATTTTTCAAAACCTTTTTTGCTCCTTCATTTTTTACCCGTGCACCCATATTTCTACCCATCACCAACGAATTTTACCTGTCCAAATGACAGGTGGACGGGTGTCTACATAAAGCTATGGTAAGGGGTCATCATGCTGCCATTCAAGGCAACGTGGGGCACAGTTAGCTGCAACAAACCTTAACAAATATTTCTGCAGTATTCTATAACATTTCTGTATAACTTAAAAAATAATTTATGGTCATGTATAATTCTTCAGAATTCATTAGACATAGCTGAATTATCCAGCATTGGCCAATTAAAAATATCGGGGGTAGTCATATGTATCAAACACCCCAAGCCCATCCGAAATGTGTCGAGCCTACCCGCACTAGTAACTTGCCAGTAGCCAGTAATTAGTTATGTTTACTTACGGTATGTCATTGTCAATGAACTGACATAGCTGAGAGTCAGTGAGCTCCGACGTGTCATCGACACAGCCCCTCGGTTCCAACGCCACCACTCCAGGGCCTAAGGCAGGGTAAAAGTTTTGTCAGTCACACATTTTTTAGTGGACACGTGGATGTTAATTCATATACAATGTACATACAAGCCAGTTGAAAAACTTGAAATGAGTTTTATGACCTGAATTTTGTTCAAATCCATTCACCTATCAGGCTGATGGGTGAATGGATCCTTAGCCCTCAAGGCATCTCTGAGGTGGGTAGATCAATGGATCCTCAGCACTCAAGGTATTTATACCGAGGCTGGTAGATATATACTGATCCTCAGGTAACAGTACTGAGGTTGCTAGCTCAGTGGATCAGTAATCGAGTATTTGTTTTAATGCTGGTAGATCAAAAGATCCTCACTGATAGCTGAGATAATATTCAGCAATTCTGTAAAATCTTTATTTAAATTACATTGAAATGTATAAACAAATACTGTGTACATGTAAACAGTTTGTACCATTGGCTTTCCAAAGGGCAGCTCTGAAACGTCAATGGTTCATACCACACAGTATAATATATCCTGTGTGCATTTATATAAAACAAATCCCGCGGCTTATATTACCTTGCTCTGTTGACTGTCTACTGGTGTTATCTGGACTTCAAGTTTACAGGCCTAACCACATGGGTAATCAATTACAGCTGCTGTCAAGGGACCATTTCCAAACCACTCCCTCTAGAGCAATTGTATACTTGATCAGATAACAAAAGGTCAAGAAGTATGTGTGCTTGTGTGTGTGTGTGTGTGTGAATGGACAATCTGAATGAGCTAATCAACTAAATATGTCATACTTATATCGAAATAAGCAACTGTTTATATAATACACTATAAAGCTTCAAAATCCCACCTACCACACATGCTGTGTGAAGGATAAAATAATTTCCTGGCACACATAACATGAAACTATTAAATTACTCCAAATAGTCTGACGAAATACGTAATTTATTACACCCATAGAAACTGATTTTGAGAACACCCCTTATGCTGATAAATGGTATATATAAAGCCAACAAATGGCCATGGTTTACACATCTGGGGGTATAGCTCAGTGGCAGAGCATTCGACTGCAGATCGAGAGGTCACCAGTTCAACTCTGGTTGCCCCCTCTTTTGTTTTTAACACGAGTTAAAAGCAAAATTTATTTTATAAACGATTAAATAAAACAGATCCTCTTTAGTCCGAGCATTCAGCTAGATAAGTCACTTTAATGGAGAAATTGGGGTTGACTTACTTACGATAAAAGCAACTAGATACAGCTGTATATATATATATATTATATATATTATATAGATTTGTTTTTAAATCATCAATTAGTTTGAAAGATAAATAAGTATTTGCTACGAAAACTAGATTTTTGCCTACATTTTATCAGAAATTATTTTAAAAGTCAAAACAAAACTTTTACAAATGCTCTGTTCACTGGGCAACAAACGTACACTGCACTTGGGTTTTCAAGAATTATAATTATATGTATTCAATAAAAATGGTAGCATCTCCAAATGTGACAATTAATTGCTCAAAATGGCAATCATTTTGTTTGTTATCACGGATCGAAGCAGGAAATGCAACTAAAAAATTCAACATATTTTTATGTTTACTCAGTAAGACCCACTCTGTATTGTGGAGAGAAACAAACTGACTATTGCAATAAATAAAAAAATCCAATCTACCTGCCTTGTTTGGCCTTAAAGTATAACAACACTATACAAACCTGCGACAGTCGCCGTCTTACTCGAGTCCCCCTGACCCTCGAAACGATCAAGTGACATCATTGCCACAGAAACAGACGGTGACAACGGGGCTCTGGTCAGTGATTCAACAGTCGATGCTGGGAACATGACAACTATGTCTTCCTCCCATTTCCCTCCAGCCTTCCCAAGATCCTCATCCAGAGACGTCCTTCCCAACACTCCCAGCTGGTGACTCTTGGAAGATACAACATTCAATGTTTCTTCATTGCAATTAGTACTCAAACCTTCCTGCACTGGTTGTACTAGTTCTGGTACATCCACTGGTTGTACTAGTTCTGGTACATCCACTGGTTGTATTAGTTCTGGTACATCCACTGGTTGTACTAGTTCTGGTACATCCACTGGTTGTATTAGTTCTGGTACATCCACTGGTTGTACTAGTTCTGGTACATCCACTGGTTGTACTAGTTCTGGTACATCCACTGGTTGTACTAGTTCTGGTACATCCACTGGTTGTACTAGTTCTGGTACATCCACTGGTTGTACTAGTTCTGGTACATCCACTGGTTGTACTAGTTCTGGTACATCCACTGTGTCTACATTCTCACACACGGGTTCTGGCTTATCTTGAGCCAATTCTGGCTTATCTTGGCTGGTTCCTGGCTTCTTTTGAACTGTCTGTGGCTTCTTTTGAACTGTCTGTGGCTTCTTTTTAACGGTTTCTGGATTTTCTTGGATTGTGTCTAGACCCTCTTGAACTGTCCGAAGCTTCTCTTTGGTTGTTTCTGGCTTATTCTGTGTTTGTTCCAGCTTCACCGGAGCTGGTTTAGATGTCTCATGAACCAGTTCCTCTCGAACTGTTTCATCCTTCTTCTGGACTAGTTCACGATTTTCTTGAACTAGTTCAGTATTGTCTTGAAGAAGCATCAACGTCTCTTGTACAGTTCCTCGCCTTTCTTGAGTTAGTTCTAGGTTCTCTGGAACTTGGTCAGATTTCTCTTGAATTGCCTCTGGCTTCGTCAGTGCCATTTCTAGTTCCTCTTGCACTTCTACCTTCTGAAGAAATTCTGGATTGTTTTGAACTGGTTCTAACTTTTCATGAAATAGCTCTGGCTTCTCATGAATAAGTTCCATATTCTCTTGAACTATTTCTGGCATATCTTGAACTAATTCTGCACTCCATGGAATACGTTCAGGTATATTATGTGCATCTTCTAATTTATCTTGAACTCCTTCTGACTCCCCAGTCACTAGTTCTGATTTCTCGTGTACCTTATCTAGCATCCTCTGAACTTGTTCTGGCTTCTTTTGCTCAGCCACAGGCTTCTCTTGAATTGTTTCATGTTTCTCTTGCTCTGTTTCATGCTTCTCTAGATCTGGTTCTGGCTTCTCTTGATCTTGTTCTGGTTTCTCTTGATCTGGTTCTGGTTTCTCTTGATCTGGTTCTGGTTTCTCTTGATCTGGTTCTGGTTTCTCTTGATCTGGTTCTGGTTTCTCTAGATCTGGTTCTGGTTTCTTTTGATCTGGTTCTGGTTTCTCTTGATCTGGTTCTGGTTTCTCTTGATCTGGTTCTGGTTTCTCTTGATCTGGTTCTGGTTTCTCTTGATCTGGTTCTGGTTTCTCTTGATCTGGTTCTGGTTTCTCTTGATCTGGTTCTGGTTTCTCTTGATCTGGTTCTGGTTTCTCTTGATCTGGTTCTGGTTTCTCTAGATCTGGTTCTGGTTTCTCTTGATCTGGTTCTGGTTTCTCTTGATCTGGTTTCTCTTGAACTAATTCTGGGTTTTCCTTAAGAACCGATCCAGGCTGAGCATTTATGAATGTGACATTATCGTTGGCACCAACAGTGTCCTGACTGTCACCAGCTGACTGACATTTTGTTTCTGTTGTCTTGTGACTGTCCAAAGCCCTGTCTTCCGGTACAGCTGGTTCTATTTCTTCTGCTGGCCCAGCCTCCACCAGTGGACACAAAACACAAGGCTTGTCCACTGTATGGTCAGGTTTTATTTGGTCAATTCTGTTGGTCCGTTCTCTGTATTTGGCTTCTTCAGCCACTGACCTCTCTTTGTGTTGAGATGTGTCATCATTCATCAAACCTTTGTCTTCTTTCTTCTCTTCATCATAATCGCCAAACACAACTGTTGTCTGGCTCCTGGAAGAGCTGGCCATCCTCCCAAACACTGGTATGTATCTAGATAACAGACACACACAAGTTGATCTGAAACATTTTACAAATTTGAAAACATAGCGGAAAGCTAATAGCTGCAAATAATCACACAATAAATAACAAGAAATTAAAGTGCGTTAGATAAAAGCCAACTTGTCATAGAAATCATGAGAAAGACAGCGAGACAAAGGCATAAAAATAAAATGTTTTTATTTAGTATTTTTGCACTAGCTATGTATTCTAGTGAAACCACAACATTTTATTCCATGCTGTATATTTGATGTGTAATTATGACCAAGTCAATCATTAATAACTAGTGTAAAAAATCAAAATTATTATCAATAACAACAAGGTATCTTACTTTTAAGAATTAAGCCAAAATGTGTAGTATAGTAGTCCTATACTACTACTAGCAGTCAGTGTTGTTGTTAATGGTGCGTCAATATTTTTATTTATCAAATCTTTGAGTTATATTAGTACAGATACCACAAAGACATTAATTTTGTTTACGTCACCTGGCTGCTTGAGACAGAGTGAAATCACAGAGAGGTTCAGTGGTGGTACTTGTAGAGTGCACTGTTTCTGACTGAGCTGTCACTGGGATGCTGGGGTCACTACAACAGAACAACACTGTCAACAGACGAACCATTTCTGTGTTCTCACTGCTACTAGTTTTATTTGTATAATTTACATTAACTTTATTTATATACTATTTTATAGTTTTACACTTGTTAGACAATTACTTGTCAGATGTTTCTATTTAAATTAGAACTTTAATTTTTATTGTATATTTATTTTAAAAATTATGCCTGCTAATTTATGTTGAGTTACTTTATTAAACTTGGAACAATGCTCGCATTTTAAAAGATTCCACCTGAAACATGTTCAAATGGTAAATAAAACATCCATTTTCAAAACAAAATTGCATTAGCAATAACTCCAAGGAGAGCAGAGTTAACCACAATACCCTTTGAAGTTTAACTTTCCCACATTCTGGACAGCAAACTTTCCAAATTATAAATGATTGATTTGTCAATTCAGGGCAGAGATGCTGGCCCTCTCCCTTTAACATACATGACATGTCCTGGTAAAGGACCAAACTGATCTTACCCTCCTTCCAGTTTCACATTCAAATGTGTATTCGACAGTTACCCTTTGGCCTGTTTTCTGTATCTTCGTTTAAGGCATTTTCCAGGCTTAGTGTCTTCATCTGAAAGTATTAACATAATATTTGTTGAACAGAGCCCCATTTCATTGTAATTAAACTAATTCTAACCAAGAATATAGATATCCAACACGGATGCCTTAGCATTAAATTATCCAACCTTGCTTTGCATGTGCCAAATGCTGCATGTGGCGTACGGTTACTCTGTATATATATCTGTCCCAACTACTAATAATTTCAAAGGCATATAAACGAATGTCCAGAAGAAAACAAGTTTATTCATAAAATTGTCAGCTTAAATAAAGCTACTATAAGGTATTCATCTCTGTTGTACGGATATCCACCTAGTGGATTATAATGCTTCAAATGAACTGCATAATACCAAGTGCCCTACATGTGGTGTGACACTTTATGAGCTGATGACATTACAGCAGCAGTACCAAATTATGAATAAATGCAGTTTTAGCATCAACATTGAGGAGAGTCTGGATTTTACACTATAAGTGCCTATGGAAAACTGTACCCTGTTTGTGGATTTCGGGCTGTTTCCTCTTGCGTTTCTTTCCTGGTGCATTGTTCATAATTTCCCAAGGTTCTACCAAACTGAGCAACACAAAACAGTGCATGAACTTGGAGACACAGAAGGACTTGTTTGCTAAAATATTAAATAAGCTCTTAAAAAGAAAGAAAAAAGAGAAACAAAGGTAAAACGTTCAGTGTAACCTGTACTTGACTTTAGACCAACTAACCATTTCTAAACACAATCAAAATGTTCACATCAGTTTCAATGCAATGAAGTAGTTTTATCTAAAGTGACTATACTTTTATAGTTAATTTACTTCACAAGAAACTTGCTTTTGTTTCCTGATGCATCTTAGAGCCTTCTTGAGCAGACTGATTTTAACGGTCATGTCACAAGCTGGAGCATGACCAGTAGGAATTCCTACTCTATGTCTCTGTGTAATGATGGCTTCTTCTCGAGCTGGTATTTCGTTGCTTTGTACTGACACAGTCGGCTACCAAGTTGCTGCTGCTGCTGCTCCAGAGATTTGGGGATGACTGGGTCTAAAACTATGTCCCGTGAACAAACACTCGCCTGTACATGTGCTCCAACCATGCACCATGGGTCCTTCACAAGGGTAATGTAGAACCATCTAGGACAATGGTGTGCACAAGAACTCTTCACAGCCCTTGACCACGTCATCGGATGGTTCTCATCTGGTCGAGTCTCCTTGAGCAACGATGACACGCCAAACATCACGGTCCTCCATACATGCTCTGATATCTGCTGCTGTTTTGAGACTAGTATCTCGCAGGAGCTGGTCGATAAATGTCAAAGACTGGCCGCCTCATGAAGCTCGTCCCTGCGTCGGTTCCCATAGAACGAGGTTGCATGCACACAGTTCAGGTTCTGCTCCTTCTACAAATCCAGCCAGTGTGGCAAGTACAGTTCGGCTTAAAGCCTTGGTGAAATGCTGTGAAGCTGGTATCCAGTTGTGGCACTCAGCAAACAGCTAAGAGGATACCAGTGTATTGGGAATATAGGTAGACTATGAGTCTGTTTTTGCAACTTACACAGTATGTTGAATCATGTGAATGTCTGCTTCTTCACACATGCTCATCCCCTCAGGCACAAGGCAGTCGAAGTTTGTCTTGACATAATTGCGTGTCATGGTCACAAGTTTCTCAGCAATTCTGTCAATGACATTTTGAGCCAGGTACAGAGATCTGATGCACGTTGAATCGTCTACTGTGTTAGATTGTATTCCCCTCGAACTGCATCTGATTCCTTCAGTGAGGATACTTTAATGTCAAAGATAACCTTCACTTTGGTCATGACCTCGAATTTCTGAGTGGATGAGTTTACCAGCATCCTGGGAATGAGTAGTGATGTTGCCTTCTGTACCACAGTTGCAGAGCCATCTTTCTATTTGATCTCTTCTGCAGATACACTCCAAAACAGCAAGATTTCCTTAGCCCTTTGTCATATTGGTGCTTATCATATGATCATCAAGTGAAAAAGTTTGATGAAAGTTTGCAGAATTCAGTGTCAGTACATAAAATCAAAACATGCACTTCACTATGCTGTGCAATTGTGGTGGATGTTGGGGTGGAAGTGGGGGGAGGGTTGGTTGAACATATTGGGAGTTTTCAATATGGATTCCAGGCTTTGGTCTAATCTTGAAATGAAAAAACCAATGTTTGAATTGACGTTTTCCAGAATATCTAAATGTCATCTTTAAATTTGTTGTCTCAAAAAATCTATAGTATCATATCAGCTTCAAGGTTCGACAATACGTAATCTTAAGACACAGGGATAACAGTACTGCTAAATGTGACGTGTTTTTTTAGATATTGTGACAGATGTATTGACAACAGCCATCTTAAAAATGGCACAGGTGAAAGCCGGAGTCGCAGAATAACAAAATTGAATATTTGAAATATTTTGTCTTAAAACGTAAATATGTTCTCTCTCTCGCTCTCTCGCTCTCTCGCTCTCTCGCTCTCTCGCTCTCTCTCTCTCTCTTTATATATATATATATATATATATATATAGGGTCATTCCGAGTGAACGCAACCAAAATTCCTGAAATTGGTTGCTGTCATCTCTTAGATTTTTGAATAGATCAGTATGGTGAGAGCCTTTGGTAAGATTAGTAAGAATCCAAAATTTGAGCATTCTAGCTTAACTAGTTTTCAAGTTACGGCAGGTTGTAATTTGGGACTTAGACGTTTTTCGACAGCTTGTTAAAAATAAATAATTTTATTCACATTGCACTAGTCAATATCTTCTACACTCTTTAGCCTGTGTCAGTGAAATTGTGTGGAGTTGTTCTCTATAATATATAGATTACATAACTACAATTAGAACATAAATTCAGTGTATGGTTAATGTGTAGCAAGTTGATAAACATCATGATTTATTCAAAATATCACACGCGGGAGGGTTTTCAGACCCTGATTGTGAGTAAAATACACACACCTTAGATCCAAATTGTACATATTTGGTACCAAAACATAAATATGTGCAAATCTGACAAATATGGTAGGTTTAGCTGCCTAAATTATGAATCTATACATGTGCAAAGACGGTACGTTATTATATTTCTTAAAAAATGACCAACTTCCGACCCAAAAAAGTCGACGAGGCGTAGCTTGTATTATCACAAAACTTTTTCTAGGTGTTAGTTCATTTATATAACTCAAATAACTATTAAGTCTCAATATCCTTCCGAGCTTCCTTCACAACAAAAATGGCATACGTCTGGGTGCCCCAACTTTTAAAATAAATTGCTTGTATATACGAAAGGGTTTTCAGACATTGATTGCAAGCTAAATATAGATGGTTAAATGAACTGTTGTGTCTATTTTACATATATGCATAATACTGCATATTATCAGAGCAAATATGGCCTGCCTGACTGTCTAAGTTATGAATCTACACATACCCAAATATCATATATTTTATATTTCATTAAAATTAGCAAACGTCCGACCCTAAAAGGTCAATGTGGATTAGAAGGTATTGTTATCAAATTTTTACTAGGTATAAACCAGTTCAAAGACAAATTAACCAGTAACTCTCAATATCCTTCCATGCTTCCTTCTTAAGAAGAATGGGAACCCATTCATACAACTTTTTAAATAAATTGCTTGTGATATACGAGAGGGTTTTCAGACATTGATTTCAAGCTAAATATGGATAGTTAAATGAAATGTTGTGTGTATTTGATATATGTGCATATCATTGTGTATTATCAGAGTAATATGACTTGTTTGACTGTCTTAATTATGAATCTACACATACCCAAATGTCCTACATTTTATATTTCTTTAAAATTAGTAAACTTCCAAACCTAAAAGGTCGATGTGGATTAGAAGGTATTATTATCAAACTTTTACCAGGCATAAACCAGCCCCATGCTTCAAGCAAAACTCCGTAAGAATGTATAAATACTGATATGCATCAATATGCAATATTTACAAGTGTTAGGTACCAATAACATAATTATTATGTTTAACTCAAGATCAGTGCTTGAAAACCTGCTCGCAAGTGATTTATTGATCCTTTTTCTGAATCTATGGGTCCCATTCTTCTTGACAAACAAGCATGGAAGGATATTGAGAGTTATTTATTATTTAGTCTTTGGACTGGTTTATGCCTGGTAAAAGTTTGATAACAATACCTTCTAATCCACATCGACCTTTTAGGGTTGGACGTTTGCTAATTTTAAAGAAATATAAAATGTAGGATATTTGGGTATGTGTAGAATCATAATTAAGACAGTCAAATAAGTCATATTACTCTGATAATACATAATGATATGCATATATATCAAATACACACAACATTTCATTTAACCATTCATATTTAGCTTGCAATCAATGTCTGAAAACCCTCTCGTATATCACAAGCAATTTATTCAAAAAGTTGTATGAATTGGTTCCCATTCTTCTTGAGAAGGAAGCATGGAAGGATATTGAGAGTTACTGGTTAATTTGTCTTTGAACTGGTTTATGCCTAGTAAAAATTTGATAAAAATACCTTCTAATCCACATTGACCTTTTAGGGTCGGACATTTGCTAATTTTAATTAAATATAAAACATATGATATTTGGGTATGTGTAGATTCATAACTAAGACAGTTAGCCAAGCCATATTTGCTCTGATAATATGCAGTGTTATGCATATATGTAAAATAGAAACAACAGTTCATTTAACCATCTATATTTAGCTTGCAATCAATGTCTGAAAACCCTTTTGTTTATACAAGCAATATATTTTAAAAGTTGGGGCACCCAGACGTATGCCATTTTTGTTGTGAAGGAAGCTCGGAAGGATATTGAGACTTAATAGTTATTCGAGTTATAGAAATGAACTAACACCTAGAAAAAGTTTTGTGATCATACAAGCTACGCCTCATCGACTTTTTTGGGTCGGAAGTTGGTCATTTTTAAAGAAATATAATAACGTACCATTTTTGCACATGTATAGATTCATAATTAAAGCAGCTAAACCTACCATATTTGTCAGATTTGCACATATATATGTTTTTGTACCAAATATGTACAAATTGGATCTAAAGTGTGTGTATTTTGCTCACAATCAGGGTCTGAAAACCCTCCCGCGTGTGTTATTTTGAATAAATCATGATCTTTATCAACTTGCTGCAAATTAACCATACACTGTATTTATGTTCTAATTGTAGTTATGTAATCTTTATATTATAGAGAAGAATTCCACACAATTTCACTGACACAGGCTAAAGAGTGTAGAAGATATTGACTAGTGAAATGTGAATAAAAATATTTATTTTTAACAAGCTGTCGAAAAACGTCTAAGTCCCAAATTACAACCTGCCGTAACTTGAAAACTAGTTAAGCTAGAATGCTCAAATTTTGGATTCTTACTAATCTTACCAAAGGCTCTCACCATACTGATCTATTCAAAAATCTAAGAGATGACAGCAACCAATTTCAGGAATTTTGGTTGCGTTCACTCGGAATGACCCTATAGGCTATAATACTATATGTCAAATATGACTAGTATATCCACACCATTTTTTTTTAAATGGACGCCAAATGTAATCTATTTTATTTGCCAATAAAAAAAAGACCAAATAAAAAAGCGCTACATGGATTTGTAAGTTCTAAATACAAATTTTAGATAATATTAAATTAAAAACCATTTGCCAAGATTATACAAAAAATATGACAAAAAAATGTTTTTGTTTTACATTTGCCGACGGACTAAACTGTGTCCAGCACTGTGACTGCGAGTGTAGTCACTCACTGCCCGTGTTAGGTCTTGCCTTCTGGGACTCTTCCTATTACATATATAACTACAAGTCGGGAAGCCAATCCCAAAACCACTACTACCACTTTGAACACGCTTGTCTTACCGTTTGAGCGAGTCGATGTGTCTTTCGCACGATTTCAAAAGGGTAAAAGTAGCGGGCGTTACTACTATGTTTCAAAATGTTACCGCGATGTGGCGCCACTACGCGTCACCAAACATGTTAAATCTGTTTGTTCTCCTGTATGCAGATGACATTGTTATAATGGCAGAAAATTGGCATGGCATGCAGAGGAATCTTGATCTACTGAATGAATACTGTATATGTAACAAACTAAAGGTTAATATCAGTAAAACAAAAATGATGGTCTTAGCCAGGTCAAAGACAAGGATACGTAATATAGGCCAGTCAGTGAGTCAGTCAGTGAGTCAGTGAGTCAGTCAGTGAGTCAGTGAGTCAGTCAGTGAGTCAGTGATTCAGTCAGTGAGTCAGTGAGTCAGTCAGTCAGTCAGTGAGTCAGTGAGTCAGTCAGTGAGTCAGTCAGTGAGTCAGTGAGTCAGTCAGTGAGTCAGTCAGTGAGTCAGTGAGTCAGTCAGTGAGTCAGTCAGTGAGTCAGTCAGTGAGTCAGTCAATGAGTGAGTGAGTGAGTGAGTGAGTGAGTGAGTGAGTGAGTGAGTGAGTGAGTGAGTCAGACAGTCAGTCAGTCAGTCAGTCAGTCAGTCAGTCAGCCAGCCAGCCAGCCAGCCAGCCAGCCAGCCAGCCAGCCAGCCAGCCAGCCAGCCAGTCAGCCAGCCAGTCAGTCAATCAATCAATCAATCATTCAAACAATCAATCAATCAATCAATCAATCAATCAATCAATCAAACACTCAATCAGTCAAGCAGTCAAGCAGTCAAGCAGTCAAGCAGTCAAGCAGTCACAATATCAAACAACCGGAAAGTTCCCATCTCAAACAACTGTACAAATACCATCTCATCCAGTTGCATAGTTCCCATGTCTTAGAACAGTACAGCTCCAACTGATACAACAGTACAGCATCGGTGTCACAAAACTGTACAGCTCCCATCACTTACAATTGTAGTGCAGCTTCTATCTCAAACAACTGTACAGCTTCCAACAGTTACAACAGTATTATTCCCACCTCACAAAATTGTACACCTCTCACCTCAGACAACTGTGTATCTCACACAATTATGCAACTCCTGTCTCTAAGAAAAGTACACCGGGCCTCCCATCTCAGTTCACCTCCCATCTCAGTTCACCTCCCATCTCAATACACCTCCCATCTCAGTACACCTCCCATCTCAATACACCTCCCATCTCAGTACACCTCCCATCTCAATACACCTCCCATCTCAGTTCACCTCCCATCTCAGTTCACCTCCCATCTCAATACACCTCCCATCTCAGTACACCTCCCATCTCAATACACCTCCCATCTCAGTTCACCTCCCATCTCAGTTCACCTCCCAGCTCAATACACCTCCCATCTCAGTACACCTCCCATCTCAGTTCACCTCCCATCTCAGTTCACCTCCCATCTCAGTACACCTCCCATCTCAGTACACCTCCCATCTCAGTACACCTCCCATCTCAGTTCACCTCCCAGCTCAATACACCTCCCATCTCAGTACACCTCCCATCTCAATACACCTCCCATCTCAGTACACCTCCCATCTCAATACACCTCCCATCTCAATACACCTCCCATCTCAATACACCTCCCATCTCAGTTCACCTCCCATCTCAATACACCTCCCATCTCAGTTCACCTCCCATCTCAATACACCTCCCATCTCAGTTCACCTCCCATCTCAGTTCACCTCCCATCTCAGTTCACCTCCCATCTAGCTCATTACACCTCCCATCTCAGTACACCTCCCATCTCAGTTCACCTCCCATCTCAATACACCTCCCATCTCAGTTCACCTCCCATCTCAATACACCTCCCATCTCAATACACCTCCCATCTCAGTTCACCTCCCATCTAGCTCATTACACCTCCCATCTCAGTACACCTCCCATCTCAGTTCACCTCCCATCTCAATACACCTCCCATCTCAGTTCACCTCCCATCTCAATACACCTCCCATCTCAATACACCTCCCATCTCAGTTCACCTCCCATCTCAATACACCTCCCATCTCAATACACCTCCCATCTCAGTTCACCTCCCATCTCAGTTCACCTCCCATCTCAATACACCTCCCATCTCAGTTCACCTCCCATCTCAATACACCTCCCATCTCAGTTCACCTCCCATCTCAATACACCTCCCATCTCAGTTCACCTCCCATCTCAATACACCTCCCATCTCAGTTCACCTCCCATCTCAATACACCTCCCATCTCAATACACCTCCCATCTCAGTTCACCTCCCATCTCAGTACACCTCCCATCTCAATACACCTCCCATCTCAGTTCACCTCCCATCTCAATACACCTCCCATCTCAGTTCACCTCCCATCTCAGTTCACCTCCCATCTCAATACACCTCCCATCTCAGTTCACCTCCCATCTCAGTACACCTCCCATCTCAGTTCACCTCCCATCTCAGTTCACCTCCCATCTCATTACACCTCCCATCTCAGTTCACCTCCCATCTCAGTACACCTCCCATCTCAATACACCTCCCATCTCAGTTTACCTCCCATCTCAATACACCTCCCATCTCAGTTCACCTCCCATCTCAGTTCACCTCCCATCTCAGTACATATCCCAACTCAGTACGTTCAATAACGGCGGGAACATTGGCGGGAGCAGATGTTTAAATTTGGTGGTGCATAAAAGTTGAAAAACAAGAGGAAATATTGACTGATAAGTATTATTCTTATGTGAAGATTATTCATAAAGTAGCACTAGACATATAATCGGTATTAGTTTAGTTAAAGGTTTGTCAGTTAACAGTATTTTTGAGCAGATTAGCATCGTGGGTGATAATAGGGTAATTTAGCCATCGACAAGTTTGTAAACAAGAGTTAGCAAAACTTATTATTTGATAGAATATTTAACAGATAAAGTATTCAGCATAACATCTACAGTATTATTCTTATGTGAAGATTATTAATCAAGTTTTGGTAAAAGTTTGTTAGTTAAAAGTATTTTTGAGCAGATTAGCATAGTGGGTGATAATAGGGTAATCTAGCCTTCGACAAGTTTGTTTACAAGATTTAGCAAATCTGATTATTTGAGAGAATATATAACATATAAAATAACAAGCATAACAGCTACATACGTAAGATAATACTTTGACCAGGTAGCATTGTTATTAAAAAAATAAGCAAGCTTTTTAGTAGAAACCTTAGTTTGTTTATGCAGGTAGTGTCCATCGTATCCGCTAGGGAGCTGTACCAGTAAACACCACATTTGTCAGTTGTGTATAACATAAAGTGAGCTGCAGTTACTGTCCACATAAAACAGTCTTTCTAAAGACTAAAATTTAATTGGTATACCGACTGAGTAAATTTTGAGTACCTGGGTAGTCATAATATGACCCCTTGCAAGCGGCAAGTGAAGGCAAGGAGGCACCTATAGTGTGTGATTATTGTCACAGCTTTGTAGATTTTGCTCTATCCGGATGCACAAAGTCATGGGCTGATACAATGGAGGAAGACTTTACTTTCCAGTGCACAGGGTGTTTGAAAGTGGAATGTCTTACAGCAGAGTTAGCTAGGCTAACCGATATTGTGAAGGGGATGGAGATGAGAATAACCAAAGAGACAGATGTAAGAGGTCGGAAGGAGTAATGCAGTGACAAGAAGGGTGAGGACAGTATACTGAGAGGAGGGAGGGCGAGTGCAAGGAAAGCAAATGGAGAAAGAACAAGTGAAAACATGGCATGCAGGAATGTGACAGGAGAGAAAGTGACACTAGATGAGGGGGTGACAATGGGACAGGAGATGATAGAAGCAGATGCGACAGGAGGAAAGACGAAGGGAAGAAAGGAACTGAGAGTAGATGTGACCAGACGGAAGTCAATAACAAGGATGGTGTCAGGAAGAAAAGAGGCAGGAAAGAAAGGAACAGAGAAAGCGGCAGGGGGGAAAGTCAGCAACCAGGGAGATGCAAAACGGAGGAGTTACTCTGAAGCAGTGATTGAGGGGGCATTGAGAACAGAAAGCGTGTTTATGGGCGACTCAATTTTGCGAAAGACGGACAAGACGTTAAGTAAAGGAGAAGATGTTGTTTGTCTTCCAGGCGCTCGGATAGAGCATGTGACAGATAGGGTAGAGAACGTGTTGGGGCATGGCCAGGGAGGATTTATATTAGTACATGTAGGGACGAACAATGCAGACAGGGAGGGGACAACCAGAATAGTGCAAAGATACAGACAGTTGGTAGGGAAACTGAAGAAAACAAGAGTTGAACAGATTATTCTCTTAGGAATCTTGCCAGTAATCGGAGGAAGGGGAGCAACCTATAGAAACTGTAATAGGATGGCAATCAATGCTCTGGTGGAGCAGATGTGTGAGGAGGAAGGGGTTGGATTTTTGGATTTGTGGGGGCGCTTTGTTGGGAAGGAGGATATGTACGTGAGAGATGGCCTCCATCTAAGCGGAAAGGGCGCAGCAGTTTTCTCTGAGAACCTGCTTCAATCTGTGGACAGTGGAACAGGTTGCAATTATTTAAACTAGATTCGCAGGGGGGATTCACAGAGAAGCCAAATACTGGAGGCACAGATAAGGACAGCAAAGATAAAACGGCAAAGAACAGTCTGGAAAACTCTACAACATTTGGTTATAAATGTGTATGCAAGGAGCATAGTAAACAAAAGAAATGAACTAAACATTATGGTAGAAGATAATGACCCTCACATAATAGGTATAACTGAATCCACCCCTGATATATCAGATGCCGAATTAGGAATGACAGGATATGTCATGTTTAGGAAAGATAGAATAGGGAGAAGGGGAGGTGGCGTTATTTGATATATTAAAGAATCCATTCAGGCTTACGAAATAAAATTAGAAAAACAAGCAGAATGTGAAGAAGCTGTGTGGTGTAACATAGTTACAGGAAACTCAACATTAACTGTTGGGTTAGTTTATCGAAGTCCAAACATAAGCACAGATGATAATGAGAAAATACAAAACGCTATTATATACTATTACCATGTTTATAATGATCGTTATATTTGTATGTCTTTGATTCTGAGTTGTTTTAACATGGATATAGTGTATGTATTTGGCTGAAATACTGGTCGAATAAAAAACATCATTCATTCATAGTAGTAGTAGTAGTAGTAGTAGGAGTAGGAGTAGGAGTAGTAGTAGTAGTAGTAGTAGTAGTAGTAGTAGTAGTAGTAGTAGTAGTAGTAGTAGTAGTAGTAGCAGTAGCAGCAGCAGCAGCAGCAGCAGCAGCAGCTGCTGCCGCTGCCGCTGTTGTTGGTGTTGGTGTTGGTGTTGTTGTAGTAATAACGCTTTGTTTATTCACAATACATCACAAAAGTCATAACATAGGAACGCAAGAAACATTTACACAAGTACAATACTCTCAGTTCCATAGTGGATCTCAAAAATATAAATATAAATAACACATAAAAATACATGCACATTTAAAACCAGCGGCAATAAATAAATAATAAAAAATATATAAAATAAAATACACTAACATATAAATTCACTTTCCACTTTCGCCTTCATTTGATTTTGATTCATTAAAGAAATCTTACATTTTTAATAAATGTTTTTGTTGTTCGGATTGCACGTCAAGTAGAAGTTCGTTCCGCATTTTAATACCATTACATTTAAAAGAATTACCACCCTGAGGCCTGACATGGGGTGCACCGAAGGAAGTAGTGCTTCGACCTGTGTTATAATGAGTCAGCGGGCCGCGAAATCGCCAATGCGCGTCTCCAGATCAGTCTACTTTGACCTGAAACAATTGGACATTTGTTACGCAACACCAAAACAGAGAGGGACCACTGGCGGTCAGTGTCGTCTGCGAGCGCCAAACCCAATTAACTCTGTTGTAAACAAAGTGGTGTGTTATTCTCCTCTTGTTGTCCCTGTCGTCAGGGGCGAGGTTGGCCATGATCACTGCCATGTTTTGTTTGTATTTTCTTTCACCTCACTTTTCTCTCAGTACGTTCTCTGTCTTTAACTCCTATTTTACTGGTTTTTTTGTGTGTGCGTAAACAATGCTAACTTGGTTATACTGACTTCGACGGAATCGCGTAATGGGTCTGCAACTGCGCGAAGCCGCTCTGGTCGATCGCTGTGACCGAAACATATGGTTGAAGCCAAACAAGAGTGCCGTCCTCAACGAGTTACATCTTAATTGGCGAGTGCCGTTCGTCGAAGATTGGAGGCGGTGTCGTACTGTTATATAAGTCGGGATATAAATTCCGCAAGACTACTTTTTTGTGTACATTTGTATTTTAAATCAACACAAACGCCGAGACCTGTGCGGTTATTTACCTTCCCCCTGCCACCTCCATCACGTCGTTTCTTGATGAGTTCGCAATGTAGAGTCTACGTAAATTAAACAGTTGTTACAAGGGAATATATGTTCATTATCGGTGACTTCAGTCTTCACTGTGAGCTTAACAATGCGCCTGGTGTAAAGGTATTGAATGACATTGTAGTAGAAAAATAACATATCACAGAACCCAAACATGTGAAAGGACAAATGCTATGCTTGGTGATAACACACTCGGTATATCAGATCACTACAGTGTCGGTTTCCGTCTATCGTCTACTATAGTGAGGCAGATATGTGATTTGATTGTGTGTTTGGTGGTAAAAGCACCAAAATTGGCATAGTTGATCTAAGAAGGTACTAATTGATTTCAGATATAGTGCCAAGCTAAATTTTCCCCATGGGGCCCTAAAATTTGATTGTGTATGTTTTCTGACATAAGGAATCAAATGCCATGACCTATTTGTCGATACAATGCATTTAAATTCATATTATGATGATATTGATGTTAAAATGGGTGCGGCCAAGGCGAAATGGATAGATTATTCTCAGAAATGGATGTTATATATCAGTATACTATTATCCTCATTCATTTAACATAGTGCCAATTTGACTTTTTGTCATATGAGCTACATGGGCCAGACATACACATGATACATGATGATGCTCATAATATATTTGATGAATACCTAACTTAGCACCCATTTCGATGTAAATAAAGAACGTACACATGAATGGAATACTGATATTACAATGAATAATTAATGATACTCAATGGGCTCGGGTGTTGTGACCACATACAGTACTATGTGTCCATGTTTTGCATACATTAAGAGATGGCAATCTTGGCGACCCTCAGAGATTTGCTCGACGGAAGTGGCTGGACAAATGTTCTCACTCAGGCAGGTATTGCGACTCCAGGAACGGCTGACTCCTTTCTCAAGGGCGCACATGCAAACGAACCAGGCATGCACACCAAGTCACCTCCAGTGCATTGTCAATTATGCTTCGTACAGCATATGATGCATATTGCTTGGACACAAGTGAACCACTACCATTTGATGATTGGTGTGTGAAGCAGGTTGAGGCTTCTCCACAGTTCCACTACTGGTACATGGTCATGCACTTGGAATGCCTTATGCTGGTCTTTGTGCGATCAATTCGCGAAGGAAACTTCCCACTCTATATCACTGCATTGAGAGCACTGGCTCCATGGTTCTTTGCACTGGATCACACACACTATTCTCGCTGGGTTCCCGTACATATACGTGATATGACAACACTGCACGAACGACTCCCTGATGTAGCGAAAGAGTTTGACCGAGGCAGCTTCGTAGTGCACAAGTCGACCCGTCCCTTCTCAGCCATAGCTATCGACCACACGCATGAGCAAAACAACGCAGTCGTCAAAGGTGATGGTGGTGCAATCGGCTTGACGCAAAACCCTAGAGCTCTACTGCGATGGATGGTAGCTGGACCAGAAATTGCGAGAACCATCGACGGCTTTGAAACAGCATGCCTGGATAACCACACTGGCAGGGACAACGGCAGGCACCACGGACACACAATGGCTGTACAAGTCACCTTTGCAAGCGAAGTTCAGGCTCTCGTGGAAGTGATCGAAGACCTTGGGAATCCGTTCATGGAGGAGAGTGGAGATCTTCTGGTTTTGGATACCAGAGACATCGCAGATCCAGCCGTAGTGACAACTGTGCGAGGGATAGAGAAGAAGGGGCATGATCAGTATGCCAGCTTTGTAACGGATCGGTTGGTTGAGCGTACATCACCTGTATCAGACACTATCTCTAAGAACAGTATGCCACTGTTCAACAGACCATTCAAAGGGACACCATCCAAAGCTACACAGATGATAACATCCCTCAAGAGCGACTGTGCACTATTTTCCAGGCTGTACATCGCGTGCCAGACACGAGACAGACACTTGGACAATTTCTGCAAGCATGAAAATCATGCATACCCACCATCCTTGTCGCAGCTGGGAAAATTGCGGTTCGGTACAAAGGCAGATCTCACAGATTGCCTGGAGAAGCTGTGCACACCCAAAGGCGAAGCTCCAGTCATCGACGTCATCATACTGGATGGAGCTGCTATCATCAACATGCTGAAGCCAGTTGGAGCGAAAACCTTCCAAGACTATGCCATGTTAGTGTTCCTTCCATACATCAAAGCACAGTTGGCTAGAGCCACAAGGGTGGACATCATCTGGGATGTCTACATACCAGATAGCCTGAAGTCCACAGCAAGAGAACATCGTGGAAAGGGCGTCAGACGACGTGTTGCAGCAGCCAACTCCATCCCGGGAAATTGGCAGGAGTTCCTGCGAGTGGACGAGAACAAGACAGACCTATTCTACTTCCTAGCACATGAAGTCGTGGAAAATCTGTCTACAGAGAAAGAGGTCTTCTCAACCTGTGGGAAGCATGTGCTGTGCTCACGTGTCCATCAAGATGTCTCGGCCTTGGCACCATGCTCTCACGAAGAGGCGGATACGCGCATGTTCTTGCACGCCAAGGATGCAGCCGAAAAAGGTCATCGGCGGATCATGCTGCGAACAGTGGATACAGACGTTGTCGTCTTGGCTGTCTCCACTGTTGTGTCAATGGATAACACACAGCTGTGGATAGCGTTTGGCACGGGTAAACACCTGAGGTACATACCAGCTCATGAAATTGCCACCTCTTTGGGTGCAGAGAAAGCACAAGCTCTTCCCATGTTCCACGCCTTCACCGGTTGTGACACAGTCTCGTCGTTTGCTGGGAAAGGCAAAAAGACAGCCTTCGACACGTGGAGGTCATTCAATGCTGTAACGGAGGTCTTCGCTAGACTTGTCACACGACCGACAAGTTTGGACAATGTCTGCATGTCTGTACTCGAGTCATACGTGGTGCTTATGTATGATCGGGGGAGTGACAAAACTACTGTGGACTCAGCCAGGAAGCACATGTTCACGTCAAAAGCCAGATCTATCGACGCCATTCCACCAACCAGAGCTGCACTGCTGCAGCACGCAAGACGAGCAACATACCAGGGTGGCCATGTATGGGGTCAGGCCCAGGTCCGAGATCCAGATCTTCCTTCTCCAGAGTCCTGGGGATGGAGCAAGAATCCGACGCGAGGATGGGAACCGATGTGGACGTTACTCCCAGAAGCGGCCGTGTCCTGCTCAGAGTTGTTAAGATGCGGCTGTAAGAAAGGATGCAGAGGGCTGTGCAAATGTGTTAAAGCTAATCTGAAGTGCACGTCACTGTGCCACTGCTGTGGCAACTGTGAACACAGTGATCACTATTAAGATGTGATGTCTACTGTCTAGCAGCTGTTCAGTGTCTATCAGAGTTATTGTTTTGTTCAGAACTGTGTTTGGAATTACCAAATTGCTTTGTTAATGTGTCTAGTCCATTTTACATCGATATATCTGCCATTGCATCACATTTGCCAACTGTTAAGGCTTCAATTAGATGGTACTTGGTGTAGTATTAATTATGTCACTCAGTTGTATATTATATATATGTTAGGTTTTTTGTATTTGTATTGGTGGCTTTTAGCAGTGAGTCGAGTCTGTGTATGTTCACCGTTTTGTTTATGATGGTATGTCTTGCAGCAGTTGCGTATTCGGCAACTGTGAACACAGTGATCACTACTAAGATGTGATGTCGAGCAGCAGTTCAGTGTCTATCAGATTTATTGTTTTTGTTCACAACTGTATGCGTTTGGAATTACCAAATTTGTTTGTTAATGCTTCTAGTTCATTTTATATCAGTTTGTCAGTCATTGTATGGCATTGTGTAAAGTGTGAAGGCTTCCATTGGATAATGTAATAATACAGGAGTGATGGCAGTATTAATTATGTCACTCAGTTGTATATTTGTTTTATTTTATATTGTTGCTTTTTTGCCAAAGTGATGAGTCCAGTCTTATGTTCAACATTTTGTTTTGAATGGTGCTTTATTTTATTATGATTATTGAATATCGATGCTAACGTTTTGAATTATATTCAATATAAATATGTATGAACAGTTGAAAATATGTTTCCATGCTATTGTACCAACATGATGGGCAATACCAAAAATCCATTTATTGCACCCAAATTTTCTTGTCGTTTTGCATTTTTACGACCACGTTTTACACATTTTTCTTGTAAATGTGATTTTTTTTTACATTTTACCATTCAAATGATGGTTCTGTTGGAATCCCCATACCTGAAAACATAGAAATAGACACTTCATTCATCTGTTTATGTCAATTATTAATGAAGATAAAGCCTTTTCAAAATTGTCACACTTCGATTGGTGGCCATCTTGGATTTGGTCATTTTATGGACACCAGGGGAAAAATTGAGCTTGGCACTATATCTAAAATCGCTTAGTACCTCTTTAACATCAACTATGCCAATTTTGGTGCTTTTACCACCAAACCCACAATCCATCTTATATTTGCCACATATCCGCCTCACTACTAGTCCAGTGTCTATTCGTGCCGTCTTGCATCGGTAGATATACTACTCTAGATGTCAATCCCATGGTTGGCCATTACGAGCATGCGGTCTAATCAACAAATTTACTTGCAGTTACTTTGACAATGACAGCTTGCTAACGCAAGGAACCGAGGCACAATGACGAAATCCAACAAAGAAACTCGAGGTGCATCGCCAGATTTTTAATGAACACCGAACAGCCGTCAACAGCATGATCGAACGAGCTAAGGGTGGTTAACATTCCGTTAAAGCCACCGGGAATAATTCTTACACAATCCACTAACACTGAAACACTTCGCAATCTACTTTGCAGAGAAAACACAAGGAATTAGAAAGCTGATCCACACAAAGCTGACCAATGACGAAGACTATTCTGATTATGTATTCGACGCTGGCAGCCAACGTGTGGCGAAAGAACTCAATCGAATAATTGTGTGGCAATTGGAGTCAATTGTACAATATGTTGTTCGACATAATTTTATGCATAGTATTTTTTTCAGTTTGAGTACACTCGCTTGATTTTGTTTAACGTTTTTGAATTTAGCATTGGTCATGACATAGTGTATGTGCTTTACTGTAGATAAAGACACCACTGCCATTGCACATTTCCATGTAGCGCAGGTTGTTTATAATTGCTTTATCATATGTTTTATTAGTCATTCAATGTTTTTGTCTTCCTTTCTTTTTAATATATAGAGCAACAAGTATTAAAACATCAACTTTAACATGGTTAATTTACAAGTATATTAATTGACATGCTATGCTTTACCAATAGCACAACTTCGTTGAATCAGAAAGAAAATAGATAACAAGTTGACTCGCCTACATACCAGTTAGTCCTAACCACCCAAAACATCTCAAATTAATTCCGTCTGTATTTTTCCTATGTTTTTCTATATAACTCTATGTTTCTGTTGAACATTTATGTGATCTGCATTGCAGATTATCATAGCAACTACTTTATCCACTTCTATGCGCTACATTAATATTATAGACACTAAACAATTAACATCGTAACAAATGTCAACCAACGTAGCTATATCTAAATTAGTCACCAGATTTTTGTATACTATGGTGTGCCAACCACGGAAGCAAGACAGTAATAGCAACAAAGTTGTTTACTTGTATTATTAGTTATTGTTATTTTTAATATCGGGTTAAAAACGTTAAATGCAAGAGTTTCTATGATGTATGTATACTGCTTATATTATAAAAATATATGTCAACTTCTTGGTAAAGCCAAACGTACATTTATAGTGGTTATGTATTGTGCAATAACGAAAACGGTTGTCTAAACATTCCACACCTCAGCAGTGGTGGTCTAGTGGGTGTCACTCCTCATTATGAGCCGTGCCTGTGGCATGATGTCCCTCACCTTTTTGATGTCGTAGTTTGGTATTTTGTTACACTTCTATATATTTGATTTTACTAGTCTGGTTATGTATACAACTGTGTGTAAACAACATTTCATAACAGACATGTACATTGTGGGTTTGCCTGATATGCATACCATTTTTGGCATTACATCATACCCATTTCCAACCTGTTATATATGTATTCATTGTTCTTTATTCCAACATCAAAAACGAGCTACGACCGCTATTAAATACCATGATCCGTCCCCACAATACATGACAAAACATAACTAGTTTTAGTAACATCACCGCACTATGATGCATGATAGAATACAAATATGGTTTCACCAAATACAATGATAACAGTTACCTATATGTTCTGTGGATTGGCTCTTTGGCTACAGCTATTATTAAAAAATTTGAGAAAGGTATCACACTAGCACATATTTATGGACGGTGAAAACTAGAAAATACACTAATAACCCTCTAGATGGCAACACATACATTTTTATTGACAATAGAGAGTTGTAACCTGATAGGGAAGCAACTATATGAGTTTCAAAGTTACTTTCTGGCAGTACTGTAGCCCTTTTCAATACTGTGGCCAAAGCTTCGCGTAAAGCTTAATGGGTGTTATGCGCATAGCTGTGATCGCGACGAAAGCATATAGAGAAGTATTATCTATATGTCATAAAGACAAACATTGATGGCCAAAATGTACATAAATTACACAACAGAAAGTCGAAACCCTCCTCGTGAATTCAATATCCACATTTTGACGGATTCACAGACTGCGATGGATGGGTCAATTAGCAAATTTGATTCGTGGGAATCTTTGTCAAGCGGAACATGACAATTAAGCACCGTGACAAGCATTTACAATTTGCTTCACAATCAATATTGGCGACCTCAATGTCACAGATAGTCATCTGTCCATCGGCATGGCTTCATATATTGCTATTTGCAAAACACCAACGTTTTCGCTCCAATCTATGCTTTTGGAAATGATCAAGAAGAAACATACAAGACGTACGCCTATTACAACAATTTAGAATGTTGACGTAATATTGAGTTTTATAAGTGCTTCATCTCTCAGTTTTCGCCGAAGGATCTTGCCACTTGGTGACCTTGGCACTTTCTCTATAAACGTCACGCCTCCTCGCAGTCTGTTGTACGGGGCGACTTTCTCTGCAAGTAAAACATATTTCATACATGTGGAAATTCATAGACAAAACAAATATTAATACGCCAATCACGTTTCTATTTTTAATAATACAATAGCACGTTATCACTAGAACAAGCTAATCTCTAGCAGCTGCCCAACAAACGCAAAATTATGTTGATTTGCACAAAGATTCTCATATAACTATATGTATGAAATTACCCATTTGGGACACTTTCCGCTGGAAAATGGTTCTGCTATGTCCCATTGATATCTTCCTATGAAGAACATGTTATTGTTAATGTTCTAATAGCTTCCACAAGTCAACAAACCCAATGGCGTAGCTAGAGGGGGCAAGGGGGTAATGGCCCCCAATCCCAGAAAATTTAGAGTTTCCAGAGTTTAGGAATAAGAACTCTATCAATCAATATGTTTGTTTTTCAAAACCGAACAAAATACAACACATCGTAGAAACAAACAGTATAATATGTTATAAAAATGGTATAATAAAGAAATGATCTGATGTATTTGTATACCGCAATCACATTGTTTCCTGGTTTGTTTAATGTTGTATCATCCATGCAGTTGTAACTATTAATTAATCAAATGTAACATAAGTTAATTTGGCTATAATGATCAATAGCACAATATTTAATAACCATACTGAACACATTCACAGCATAATTATTTGAGAGTAGCCCTCTGTGTGTGTAACCAAAATGTCATCAGTTATCAATGTGCGTCAGGGGTGAGGTTTACACTGACATCTCCTAGTAATATATTTTGCTGAACTGCCAGCTACATTGGTCAGTAAACATGGTGTTCATGTCGGTATTCATTTAAGCGAGTTGGGTATGAATTGCGTATATATATATATATATATATATATATATATATATATATATATATATATATAATATTGCATGATATATATAAACAAGGGTTTGTTTGGATGTTCTATAGTCCCATCCTATGCAAAATCATGGCTACGCCACTGAACAAATCTCACATGCACACACCGTCTACGAAACCGTTGATTTCGGCTTCCGTCGCCGTCACTCCGGCTTTCAATACGACGAACGCAGCAGGAAGTTCGCCCGCCCGCAGGTCCGGAAGTCCAATGACACCGGCGTCTGCTATGGCAGGGTGAGTGAGCAGCACGTTCTCCAGATATGTCGGGCTCACCTGGTTTAATAACAATAACATAAACAATGACAATAACAACAACAACAACAACTCTATTAATTTAATACAGACATCATAATAAATTAATATATATATATATATATATATACGCGTGGGTGTACATATATCTCCAGACGATTTAGCGAAAAATTCTCAAGAATGCGCATATATTCAGTGGAGAACAATGTTTAAATGACAGTGCAATACCACGCATTTCTTGCATTGTATAACTATATACGCAAACAAATGACATTTTAACAGATAAAACTATGGATTCTATTCGTCTGATCAAAGCATAGTAACAGCAAAAGGAACACGTGTGTTTTATTATAATATCAACATTTATATATTGTTCGCATTAGAATAAACTGGTTTGTATCCAACCTGAATCCCGTTGTACTTGATGAGTTGCTTGTATCTGTCGATGACGTAAATTCTGCCATGGTCGTCATAGTGTACCATGTCGCCTGAAGACAGCAAACAAACTGGTTGCTAGGTCGGACTTTGCTCAAAATGTCATCAACATTGTGGTTAATAAAAAAATTATATGTTTGTGATATTGCACTTGTTAGCCTCCGTAGAAAATAACACGACGTACCTGTGTGCAACCAATGGTCGACGTCCAGGTCATCTGCAGATGACACGTTGAAATAACCTGTCATTACCGCCGGGCCTCGTATTAGCAGTTCACCGTCTTGGTACAGACCCAATTCTTCGCCAGTTTGATGGTTGACAACCTGCGACATTCGAATATGGACAGTTTGTGCTGAGTATCGAGAAACGATCAACATAACTTCATAAATACTCGTACTTCGTTTTTCCCTGTAAACTATTCATTAATATATGAGTTGATATGGCAGGTAATCTATTTGAATTTAATTTTAAGAAATGTTTTCACTTGCCTTATAATAATAATAGTAATAATGACTTCTCATGCGCCATTATCCACGAAGATCAAGCTCAGTGGAGCGATAAAACCAAGGGATTGACTTCCTGTTCTTCCTTCATGGATATGTATAATGGATTTCAACCAGTTCTGTAGTCTTATGTTTTAATTCTAAATGTGGTACGTTTAGCAATTTATGACCTCACCTGAAGTTGGTGTCTTTATGGAGGTAATGTGAGTTTACAAGTTTGTCGCCGAAATTTGTATAAATAAACACGTGTATAACGGCGAAGCAATAGATATTTATGTTACTCGTCTATTGGTGTTTATCTCAAACAAGGCGTCCCTTTTAATACGAATCACTCGAAACTATTTCGATAATATGAGAAGGAAACCATCGGAGATCACTCCAACTTTGAAAAACCAACTCATAAACGACAACAGCATTCGTCCATTTAAACAAAACTATCTATGCCTGACCGCCATGCATTCACCGTGTCTACAGCTGCGACATCTACTTACAATTGAAATTGAGTTATAATTATATATCAGAGACATTATGTTTATATTAATTATACAATAAGTGTTGTTATACAATCACGAGATTGCTTAATCCCGTGGTTCGCCATTGAGGTCGATCTTCGAGGATATTGGCGCATAAGAAATCATCATTATTATTATATACAGATGAGCACTAAGTCAGCGTATAAACAATACTTTTAAAACGGCGAAATTCCAACAAAGGTAACTCTTAATAATCTCAATGTAACTATTGGTTGAAAAGCCAGTTCATCAAATATACAAATACGTATAGTTTGATATACAATTACGACTGTTGAGGTCAAAAGTGAGGATACATTCGGACATTCGCGAGCTGCCTCCGTTGGGATTTGCACTGAAACGTCCCACTTTAGGGTAAAACAATCTTAACGAAATAATTATACGTTCAATATGATCAATCCAAAACCAGTGAAATGGACACACAGGTTAAGGTACATTTGTATACAGGGTTATGTATATCCACCCATGTCATTGGTAATAGCCTCGGTTCTGCTGTCATCAGGAGTTACATGTATTGTAACTTTCTTCACAATATTTTGGTCTTTGTTATTCAATGCCAAATCCACCTTGCACACGCGTACCTTGTATTCTGTGTTGCAGGCTACAATGCCGACGGAGCCGTTAGAGTCCACATCCTCCCACTCTGGGATAGTTGTCGGTCCTGACTCCGACATCCCGAAGGCTGAAACAGGCTCAAAGTGGAGTCACTTGTCATTAGACAGACCCTCAATGTTCTTTGTCATAACAAACATTTGTTAAAATATAAATGTCTTGTTACAATAAACGCACCTATAATTGTTCACCAAATAACAACTAGGAAAATAAGTAATCTTGTAATAAGCTAAATTTTCTCTTGACGATGATGACTTTCCAGTTATAGTTTATTTAATCTAGTCTCTCTGCATAAACACGTTCTAACACGGAGAAAGGTCACGTACCTTCCCTCTCCTCGCCCCTCCCCATCCCGGCCAACGGTTCTGATGCGGATATGCGGATTTTGGTATTCACAATAGCACAACTTTCATTATTACTAAACTGGAAAAGTACCGAGTACTTGGGTGAAATAAACTGTACAACGACAGGTATGCAGCAGATAGGTCGTGCGTCTTACCCTGTTGAACTCGCACGACGCCCGTGTTGCGCCTCAACTGTCGCTCTAAGTCGGCTGACAACGGGGCGGCGCCGCAGATGATAGTGTGGACGCTGGCGAAAGCTGTCCGGTCTCCAGCCTCCGTCGACAGCAGCATGTCCACGGCTATCGGCGGCACGACAGTAACAACGGTCACCTGACGCAAACACATCACACTTTAGAGCGCAATTGGTGTATTGACTTGAAATCTTCCATTCACGGCTCCTCTGTCGTCGATCACACTATTATTATAGCTGTCCTACAGTTTCGATCGATCTTTACAATTAGTTTTCTTCGGCCGCTGTATGTATGCCATTAGACGTTATTACAGGTGAATGGTAAGCAAAATAATGTCGGATAGGTTCATTTTAAGTTTCATCATTGGCTTTTGATCTACTAATTATCATTGCATGTAAAAGGAACCGGAACGGCATCTACTTATAGTTAATTAAACATCGGAGATACGTGTATTCTGTTATACATGTTATGTGATATGTTTGAAAGAGCCTGTTGTGATTGGTCACTACTTTCTCATACGGGCCTCACTTCTTTTACAGTGAATAACATGTCATCAGTGTTTTGAAATTCACAAACAATTATTATTCACGTCCAAAATGCTGGAATGCACACTGCATGATCTTCAAGAAAAGGTACCTATCAATCAATTTAAAAGGAAATTTACAGAGATGTTATTGTGAGAATAGTACATTGTTTAAATATGTATTTATTTGATATTAGTATTTATTTTATTATCATCATCCCCCATTAATTAGC
>OZ024859.1:4855523-4868023 GCA_964017155.1 Oasisia sp. SBJ-2009
ATTTGCGATTAGTTGGAAATTAGGTCATTATAATTTTAACCTGACATTTGTATCCACAATGTGCCAATAACCTGGATGGTAACGGTTCGGCAAAATACGACTTCAATCCTCCCAGTTCTCAAGCGATAACGCCATTTAGTGTTCACACTGAATGGCGTAATAATAACTACTAAATTAATACAGAATTGACGATGTTTCCTAAAATGACACAATGTTGTATATTAATAACGTACCATTGTCTGCCTGTTGCCGAAATGGTCAAAATGATTGCCTCGCACTAGTTACTTCGTTCCTATCTTCCAAGTGGGGAGCGGTGGTCGCGCGGTAGAGCGCCGGACTGTCAATCGATGAGTCGGTGGTTCAATCCCACCTGCCGCCGTTTCGAAACTTAGGCAATTTCGTTCACCCCACATTTGCCTGTGTCTTTCGGAAGAGACACTAAAAGCCGTTAGTCCATTCTATCTGGTGCCTATGCCAGGGGAAGTAAAAGATCCCACACAGGGTAACCTGTAGTGGACTCACTAATTCTAACAACTCCTGCGTTAGCCCAAGTTTGGGCTGTTTGGAGGTAACCACCTAAGACCTAAGACCTATCTAAGCGCATTGTTCCACTGTGTAGGTGACTCTAGTCGGCTTTGCGAGCATTCTACACAACATCAGACTTCGCATTCCTCGGTTCTAGTTCGCGACGTTCCCTCCACAAGATTGAACTCTCAGCAGACCGCTGTTGCCGCGATTCGAATCTAGAATGGGGGCAATAGCTATACTATAGGGGGAGCTTATGCAAATACATTGGTTTTACGCGAGGTGTGATTCCGCTGATACTCACAAAAGCGACTTTGTTTCTTTCGCTGTGCTGCTGTAGTTTTTCCTTCATGAAGTCCCAGACAGACACATCGTCAGGGATGTGGACGGGGGTTAATTTACTCCTCATGATTTCGGAAGTCTCACTGATTGCATTCACAACTTGTCAAGCGTATACTTTGAGCGGAACAACTTCATCTTTGTTGTCCAGCGGCGGCGACAGGAAGCGCCACTGAGCGAGAACATGACAGCAAGGATCTTAATAGTTTTACTAGGATGTCTCACTCCTGCTTTCGCCACTGTGCAAAATAGCGCGCAGCGCCATTTTATCCGCCGAAGTTTAACGGCCGCAGCCAGAGTCGCAGCAGTGCAATGGATGAATATAAAAAAGAGCATATCTATGCTCCTAGTTAAGCTAGAAAGGTGAATCACATATCATTGGAATCAGAGAAAGGGGCTCTTTTCACTATTGGAAACATGTAACAGGTAAAATCAACATGAATATTTACAGTTTTACTCAGAAAGGTTTATTGATGTGGTCATAGACTTTGGCAATGTCCTTTACCGACGAGAAATAAAAAAAATTGAATTATTACTAAAATTCTGGTGAACATGAAAACCATACTTGGCAGCTAGTTTCCACTCCACATGTCTTAATTATAAACCTTTCCCACGAACTGAACAAATATCAGATAGTAGTATTGACTACTTTTGTAAAAATAAAAAAAACATTCAGTTGAAAGGTATGATTTATAGAGCCTAGCAATAGATAGAATAACTCAACAGTATTTTACTATGATCTAGTTTGTAGCTACAAGGGTAAGTATTAATTTATTTTATTAACTTAACTTTTAAGCAGGGTCAGGAAGAACCCCACCACTGGAACCCTGTATGCCTTTTCTTCCCCCATATCAATTCGAAGATGAAGCTTCAATTATTCAGTTCCAGAAAACATGAGCTTGCATGGCTGCTAAGAATGGAGAAGCACATTTTTGCAAGCATAAATAATCCTTGATTTAACATTTGAGACCACAATTATTGTTCAATGTCATTCTACTTAGATTAGCTGTGTTTGCCGTGCTGGTCGAGAGCGTACCATTCATTCATGATTGACACGAACGAACCACGCTCAGTCGCCGGCTCAGAGCGTTTACTCGGGTCACGTGACCACACAAAACGGTGTTTTTTAATGTTATCATCATCTATGATGCATCAATACATTTCTTGCACACACACACACACACACACACACACACACACACACACACACACACACACACACACACACACACACACACACACACACACACACACACACACACACACACACACACACACACACACACACACACACACACACACACACACACACACACACACACACACACACACACACACACACACACACACACACACACACACACACACACACACACACACACACACACACACACACACACACACACACACACACACACACACACACATATACATTTCCACTGTTGATGAAGTATCTCGCCAGTAAGGTTTATTATATATCTTCACTGTCAATACGTGTTTACTGCATATATATAGGTTTAGTATAGCGAGAAATATTGAAATTAGATGAGCGCGGTAAATATAAACAAACGCCTACTTGGTTACGGTCCCGTCAGACTACATCACTTTTAATTACATTTCCGCTATGTATGATTTCACTGTGAAATACATTACGGTGGATATATATATATGTATATATGTATATATGTATATATGTATATATGTATATATGTATATATGTATATATATATATATATATATATATATATATATATATATATATATATAATATATAATATATATAATATATATATATATATACATACACATATATATATATATATATACATATATATATATATATATATATATATATATATATATACATATATATATATATATATATATATATATATATATATATATATATATATATCCACCGTAATGTATTTCCTTTCAGATCATTTCCACAGTTAAATCATACATAGCGGAAATGTAATTAAAATTGATGTAGTCTGACGGGACCGTAACCAAGTAGGCGTTTGTTTATATTTACCGCGCTCATCTAATTTCAATATTTCTCGCTATACTAAACCTATATAAAATTATATGCAGTAAACACGTATTGACAGTGAAGATATATAATAAACCTTACTGGCGAGATACTTCATCCACAGTGGAAATGTATATTCTGCCGAACTCGACGAATTTTCTTCGCTGGGCCGGTTCGAGGGCGCACGGACTGTGTACATTGTCATGGTCATGGTTACACTTCGGCGGAGAGGTGGCGCTGATGGTTGATTTGCACGCACGGCCTATCTAGATTTGCAGAGTGAGATATATCCTAGTAACACTATAAAGATTCTTGATGACAGTCTGAACAGAAGATTTGTGTCACTTTTGAAGATGCATATGCGTCTGCTGAATTCGTCCGCGCATATAGTCAAATCTTGATCTGGGGCCGTTCAAGAAGCCGCTCAGAATCTTAAAATTATTAATGCCTAAGATGACTGTATTAGTAAATGAAAATATATGTTTAATAAGCGAACATAGTAGTCAAGTCGGAAGAGGATGTACCGTGCAATCCCGGGAAATATACTTTTTAGTTGGTATCAGAAGATCGGAAGAAATACGTAGAAAACGGTTTGCTATGTGAACAAGTCACCAAAATATCCCACGTATCATTTTTATGCAAATTAGTGGCGCCATTTTTGAAAAATCTATATTTCACTATATTTCGGCCAATATAGCCAGTAACTGACATAATAAGGTTATGGGGGTCAGCGATCATAATAAAGTTATTTCTGACATGGTCACACGTGTCTGTGAAAGTTTAATATGCAAATTAGTGCCGCCATTATTGAAAAATCTATTTCCCCCCATATTTCGGTCAATATTGCACGTAACTGCACAAAAAAGCTGTTCAGACCCATGTTTTCAGGGTCAATGATCATTAAAGGACCATTCTTAAATTAACTACGTGTGTCGCTGGCATGCTGTGCAAATTCTAAAGTGCCAGCATTTCACTGTATCTCAGCCAATATTGCAGGTAAGTCGAGAGGTTTTTAAGGGCATCTACTTACGAAATCGTGTTCTTTTTGCGACCAAAGGGTGATATGGAGATCAGTTAAAGGTATTGTGAGTAAAAAAATCCACTAAGTTTTTTTACCAACTCATTTACTGATCTAGGTAAATAGCAAGCCAGAATTATCTTTTCTGAGCTACCGCGCTTCAACCTCTCATGGCTTCAATGTGTTAATTGTTAGGTCATCATTCACAATCGCTTTCACTGAAAGCGTCAAAGTCAGACTCGTCCTCGTTTTCCTCCTCCTCCTCCTCCTCCCCCCCCTCCTCCTCCTCCTCCTATTCCTCTTCCTCCTCTTCACGATCACCAGTGTCCAGGAGATCAACCAGTGACTTTGGTAACACAGGACCGCAGGACCACACCGGTTCCAACACTCCAACTTCTGTCCTTATCTACACTTGGCCATCATCGTAGGGTTTTGGTTTTTCCAGGATGGATTCGTCAGCACGCTTATATAAGGTTACGCGGTGGTTCACCCGCTGGAGGTGTCGCTTCAAAGCAGAGTGTTGTGCAGTTATGTGCAATATTCGCCGAAATATGGCGAAAAATATATATCTCAATAATGGCAGCACTAATTTGCATATTAAACTGTCAAAGACACATGTGACTATGTCAAAAATAATTTTATTATGGTCGCTGACCCTTATAACATGGGTCTACATTAAAACCTGTCTTGGGCGACCGCCCCTCCAGCCGAGCAAAAGCGGGCGGTCGCTCAAGACAGGTGGTCGCTTATAACAGGTTGCACGCAAAATCGTATCGGCACAATTCTGAATCTTTACACGTGTGTGTGTATAATCTACACAGGCAGGCAGGCAGGCAAATATTGTACTAGTATAAAATAAATGATCATTAATACAATACACATTGGGTTATAAGTTAATAGTGTATTATATTCGTCATTTTTAATATCAGATTTACATTTCTGTCCACTGAAAATTATTCGAGCACTGTTCACATAAAATCATAATTATCTCTTTTTTTAACCCCCATCTATAGTTGTCTGCTTAAAGCAATTTGCTTTTCTGCATCGTTCAGTTTCAGGCAATTCTTCTGCCTGGCAAATTGAAGCCATGAACTGTGGCTGATTTGTGACCAAGCCGAAGATGTTCAGCTGCCTGTTGAGGTGCCGGTGTAATGGCATCTCCTCGTCGTCTCCCTCATCCTCGCGCACTTTGACATACCAATCTAATAAATCGACCAATCACATAAATCGACGATACAGGTATTTAATGAACTCGAAACCGATGACGAAACATATTCCAATCGCTGCTAGCGGTGAAAACACCGGTTGCGTGAACAATTTGGGTGGTCGCTGGTCGTTCATAGCAGGTATGTTTTAGTTAGAAAGGATCCGTGCCTAGCTAAGCGGTCGTTCAAGACAGGTGGTCGCTCGTGACAGACAGGTTTGACTGTATATTTGACTTTGGTCAAGCATTATTTTCAGTGTGGCTGAATTCCTCCCCAAGAAGTCGAAATAGTTTTCGATTGAACAGCGATATTAACATTGGGGAACGACACGTAACGTGTTTTGAGCAGTCTTAGCGACTGGTACAGTTCTAGGTAAGAATTTACTTGTTAATTCACATACATCTTTTTAGTGTTTACGATGTACGATGACTGCCGAACCACCACCCACTCCTTCGTATTTGTGTACGCGGTATGTGGTTTCGTCAACGTAGCGAACCCCCCACCCAACCCCATGCTATTGTAGCTGAGAGGTCACGGGTTATCTTAGACGAGCCGTTGTCAAAGGTTGTTTAACAGACGTAAACGACGGACAGCGTAAACCAATCACATGCCGTGTAGTGCCGGAGTGCTACCGGCGTCTACGGTTACACGTGAACGCACATGGGCATAGAAGTCACGGCTACTTATACTGTGCTTCACAATTCACACGACGAGTTGAACAGAACAGCTAAACTGTCACCGGAGCGAACATGAAGAGGCTGTCACCTGTCGACATCCCGGACAATGTGTCCATATGGGACTTGATGAGGGAACGATTGGAACATCACAGCGAGAAAAACAGAATCGCTTTGGTGAGTGTTAAGAAGTTGCTTCTTGTGTCCACGTTAGAATGGAGTGTATAGGCCCTGACACAGATGTGCTTAGCCGTGCAGTAATAAACACACAACATCATAAAACTAAACTACGCAATGTGTAAGCTATTAGATTAAAAAAGATCGCTACACAGGGCCAACATATCAAATACAAAATAAATGAGAAAATCCTCAACCTAGCGAGAACAAACATTTATACGTGAATCCCAGCCTTACGAAACATTTGTCAACGTGCATTACTTTGACTTTAGATCTGATTGATTTGTTAATTCATGATATGATAATATAGCTCGGTGTCATTAGACCAATCCTCATAAAACGGGGTTCAGGATTGTTTATATTTGATAGTTCATTGTGTGCAAACTTGAGTTGACATACACGCCACACACACGCCACATAAACGCCACACACACGCCACACACACACACACACACACACACACACACACACACACACACACACACACACACACACACACACCACACCACACACACACACACACACACACACACACACACACACACACACACACACACACACGCACACGCACATGCACATGCACGCACGCACACACACACACGCACGCACGCACGCACGCACACACACACACACACACACACACACACACACACACAAGACAAATTATTAGTGCGCCCGGCTAGTTATCGCATTTTAGGCGTCTCGCGCCTACAACAGGCTCACAAAAATAAACGTAAAGACGATTACAAAACCCAGTTCCAAGTACACGATTACAAAACCCAGTTCCAAGTACACGATTACACAATGCAGTTCCAAGTACACCATATGGAATGCGCAGCAGCATTATTATGAGCTAACCAACCATTGAGCCCCGCATGACATTTCGTTGCTCAATTCCATACTCCGGAGCTAGACTGATGCTAGGCGTCACCACACATGCGATAATCAGTCTCGCGTTAAAGACGTTCGACATTCACATACTACGGGTCATAGAAACAGGTCGCCTGCTGGAGATAGCACAGTTTATTTACCGTGACCGTGACTCAAAGTGCAGAACACAGAACGTCACATCGACAGAAATAGAATCGCTTTGGTGAGTCTTCCCAGTGGTCGATAAATACAGCGTTCGTGTATGTGGCCCAAAGTTCAAGTGGTACCTAACGTACATACAACATACGTGCATGTACAAGGGTAAAAAGCGGGCTGGGTGGAAATAACATTCTAAGCAGCACTCAAAAAGCTAGGCTGCCACCGGAGCAGTGACCAGTAAACTATCCCGGGTCGATATCCTGGAGGATATATCTATATGGGATCTGTTACAATACAGACTGCATCACCACAGCAAGAGAAATAAATTCGCTCTCGTAGGTCTTACTAGTGCGTTGTTCAAATTGTAAACGTAGTCGACAAATACAGGGAAGTTATTATACAGCGTCTTATCCAGTCATAATATACACACTATACCTTGCCGTGTTCGTCAAGTACGCCATTACGCTTACTGCATTCATAATTGGACTGCTCTTTGAAGATAATTCAAATCTAGTTAAGTGACTCAATTTGATATATATATATATATATATATATATATATATATATATATATATATATATATATATATATATATATATGTATATATATATATATATATATATATATATATATATATATGTATATATATATATATATATGTATATATATATAATAAATATATTCAAAATTATGCATCACTTAACTAGAATTGCATCATCTTCGTATGACGAATATGATTATGAATGCAGTAAGCGTAATGACGTGCTTGACGAACACGGCAAGGCATGCTGTACTGAGATATTTCATTTACCGATATTTACAGGCGACCTGCCCTGGTTGGCAGAGAGCTTGCCAGGCATAAGGTCGACATCGCTGCTCTCAGTAGTAAAAAAATGCTTCGCTGAAGAAGTGCCATGTACAACAATTAGGGCAAAGTACATGTTTTTTTCAGGAGTTTATTTAGCAACACTGATTGTAAGAAACGAGAGGCTACAAGTACCACATGTGCTGAACAAGTATGTGTATGTAGGAGTTTAGGTAAGTCCTTTTGGCAGCAGTAGTGAGAGTGAGTTGCAGTAGTTTACTCGACTACTAATCAGCTACTGATATATATATATATATATATATATATATATATATATATATATATATATATATATATATATATATATATATATATATAAGGACATTGATAAAGGCAAATGACTTCGAATTGGACGGATATCACAAATATGGCAGAAACATAATTTGCATACATGAGAAGTATTCTACTGAAAGTCAAAAACAATACAACGGTTTCGAAAGGTATCTAAAGGTGACGTAACAAGCCAAATAACTGGAAAGTAGTTGATAACATTTGTCGTGGTTGTCTCGCTCCTATCGTAACTAGACGGGTTTTAACTCTATTTAATGCCAGTTTTATTTACTTCACAACAAGGGAACTTGATGTAGTGTATGAGTTCAAGAAAGCAGGCCCAAGTACAGAACCCTGTGGACGTCGACATAAACATGGGTCGGCCGAGACAGCACGTCAGCTCTGACAATAGTCTTCGGTATGCATCAATGTTGACAAATACAATTTTTCCCCATCTTTGGACAAGATGGTTTTAAGTGTGTGACTGCGTGCTACTTAAAACACGGAGAATGCATTTTTTTTATTTATGATGCTATAAACATCGTTAGGAGTAGTTTGGCATACGTGCGATTTTACATATTTCTACAAATCACGTCATTCAATTAGAGACAAGAATACTGAAATATTAAAGACGAAATCTACAAACCACACCTGTTGGAAATGTTGACAATTTTTTCACATGCCTAGTTCCCAATAGTTCTGCCAGTTGGTCTCTGGGCAGGGAAATAAACAACCTCTTAGTTTAAAAGCCTTTCTGAAACTATTTAATCATGTCTCAGAGTTCAGATTCACAATTGACATTTTAGTCCATGAGCCAAACAAAATGTGAGATCAAATTGAGAGACAAATTTCCTCTACGACTGTTAGGTACATCAATATCTGAGGTGTAAAAAACGGGTGACACACAATTGAGAAGAGTAGTTTGATGTTCTACCTGCACATCTATAGACTGTATAGAACTATATTACAAACGTTAGTCATCACACAATTCCGAATATGTTAATACATGTAAAATCTATGTATTATTATCATTAGTCTGAGTAAAATAGGGTAAATGCCAAGCTTCCTCCAAACTAATGAAGTATACCTGCATGAAACTAATAATTATTAAGCACATTTTCCTCGCGACGGTTCAGAGTAATGTAAGGCAATCGCTAGAATGATCACATCTCTGAGCAACAGGACGGAAAGAGATCGGATTTATGGACGTCACACGACTAATGAAATGATGTTAGACGTTGTGTCTGTTAGTTGTATCAGATTTGACATGTTGATATCGATATACGTCTCTCATTGATTCCCTTCAGCATTTCTTGTTATCTCTCTCCATCTCTTTCTCTCTCCCCTCTCTCCTCTCTCCTCTCTCTCCCCGCTCCTCTCTTTCTCTCTCCTCTTTCCTCTCTCTCGCTCTCCCCTCTCCCCTCTCTCCTCTCTCCTCTCTCTCCCCGCTCCCCTCTCCCGTCTCCCGTCTCCCGTCTCCGCTCTCCGCTCTCCGCTCTCCGCTCTCCGCTCTCCGCTCTCCGCTCTCCTCTCTCCTGTCTCCTGTCTCCTGTCTCCTGTCTCCTGTCTCCTGTCTCCGCTCTCCGCTCTCCGCTCTCCGCTCTCCGCTCTCCGCTCTCCGCTCTCCGCTCTCCGCTCTCCGCTCTCCGCTCTCCGCTCTCCGCTCTCCGCTCTCCGCTCTCCGCTCTCCGCTCTCCGCTCTCCGCTCTCCGCTCTCCGCTCTCCGCTCTCCGCTCTCCGCTCTCCGCTCTCCGCTCTCCGCTCTCCGCTCTCCGCTCTCCGCTCTCCGCTCTCCGCTCTCCGCTCTCCGCTCTCCGCTCTCCGCTCTCCGCTCTCCGCTCTCCGCTCTCCGCTCTCCGCTCTCCGCTCTCCGCTCTCCGCTCTCCGCTCTCCGCTCTCCGCTCTCCGCTCTCCGCTCTCCGCTCTCCGCTCTCCGCTCTCCGCTCTCCGCTCTCCGCTCTCCGCTCTCCGCTCTCCGCTCTCCGCTCTCCGCTCTCCGCTCTCCGCTCTCCGCTCTCCGCTCTCCGCTCTCCGCTCTCCGCTCTCCGCTCTCCGCTCTCCGCTCTCCGCTCTCCGCTCTCCGCTCTCCGCTCTCCGCTCTCCGCTCTCCGCTCTCCGCTCTCCGCTCTCCGCTCTCCGCTCTCCGCTCTCCGCTCTCCGCTCTCCGCTCTCCGCTCTCCGCTCTCCGCTCTCCGCTCTCCGCTCTCCGCTCTCCGCTCTCCGCTCTCCGCTCTCCGCTCTCCGCTCTCCGCTCTCCGCTCTCCGCTCTCCGCTCTCCGCTCTCCGCTCTCCGCTCTCCGCTCTCCGCTCTCCGCTCTCCGCTCTCCGCTCTCCGCTCTCCGCTCTCCGCTCTCCGCTCTCCTCTCTCCTCTCTCCTCTCTCCTCTCTCCTCGCTCCTCGCTCCTCGCTCCTCGCTCCTCGCTCCTCGCTCCTCGCTCCTCGCTCCTCTCTCCTCTCTCCTCTCTCCTCTCTCCTCTCTCCTCTCTCCTCTCTCCTCTCTCCTCTCTCCTCTCTCCTCTCCCCTCTCCCCTCTCCCCTCTCCCCTCTCCCCTCTCCCCTCTCCCCTCTCTCTGTCTCATCCACAATGACTATCCCGTCAAAACTGTTTTCAACTGCGTTCCAGAGATCCGACGTTAAGCTGCCATTACATCTTAGCTCTGGTCTTTGTGTTCGTTGCTTCGCGTCCTCTTCTGCGTTCCGCTTCATTCATTCTTGGCACAAGTTCTGCCCAGATCGTTTTGTTTCCGAATACTGTCAGCTGGTGTTGTTTCACATACAAATCGCGTCTCCTAATTCCTTAACCGTCTTAATTCCTTCTGTCTACTTTTCAGATCGATGGACAAACCGGCCGGCAATACTCCTACCGTGAACTTCTCACTTCCATTCGCAATGTCGGTAGTGCCCTCTCGTGGCGAGGTTTCCGAAAGGGCGACATCTTGTGCATTATCAGTGCGAATTGTTGTCAGTATCCAATGGCTCTGCATGGTGTGCTGTCCATCGGCGGGACTGTGACGACATGTAACCCGCAAAATACTGTCGGTGAGTCAACAATTAAGTGGTAATTCCCGGCAAAACGGTAGTTTCTTACCGAGACGGTCTCGCCACGGTCTAGGTCTATGTCCACTCACCGCCATAAACGATAATCTGCTTTCCGCACAGGAACTAAAACATAAAGTAATATTATTACGCAATGCCACTACATTAAGTACTACATTAGTTGGTAAGACCATGGTTGTTTCGTGGGAAAGTAATTGCGTTTCCGCCACTTGTAATTCTGTCGGGCCAACCTCGAGTTCATCGCTATGACTATTATTTCTGGTCTATATTCGATACCGGAAAGCGTAAATTCCGTCCTTCCTCATCATTCTAGCATGGTCCTGTATGTTTATGACGAAACGCTGAATCTTGGAGCAATTGTGAAACCCACACAATGGTTCATCACGCGCTCTGGGACTGGGTGGCTCAGTTCGACCGCACTCGCCTTAAAGGAATACTGCAGTCAGTGAGTGGTTCATAGTATTTACTTACATATGTATACTATATAGGTTGTGCATAGAAATTGTGCAGAAAGATCGTTAATAAACAAATAAGTACCGTATAATTGTACCAGAAACACTCAGGGCGCTGCCAGCGCTGCCATATTGAGACTTGGGCGCCAGTGACGTAAACCGCCTACGTCAGTGGCGCATGCACGTTCGACCATCCTATGTCTGATCAGTGCTATTTGATATATCTAGCCCGTCGCGGATTACTTACGTAACTATCATAATTTTTAGCGAAGATTCCGCCAATCCTTGCCTTTTCAACAATCTGCCAGTGACGTCAACGATTTGGCTTACGTCACTGACGCATAAGTCTCAATATGGCAGCGCCCTGAATCAAACATGGAACGTTTCTTGTACAATTATACTATAACAAATTGTTTATTAACGGCCTTCGTGCACAATTATTATGCACAACCAATATATTACACGTGTGTAAGTAACTGCTGTGAATCTCACTTATTGGAGTAACCCTTGGAGTAACCCTTTAACCTACACAGACTCATGAACACCGGAGTGCCGGGTCGACCTGACTTAGCGTATCGGCGACAGTGTTCACGGGTGCAGCTGTAGTTCATTGACAGGTCATGCTCGGTCACGCGTGACGAAGTGGCCCAGCAGTATATCGAGTGTAGAGAGGTGACAGGTCTGACCGTCTAGCGACATACCATGTGTTTCTCTAAGAGACGACACGGCGATGATTGACGGACGATGAATACAGAACAATGTACTCTGTGTTCCCAGTTCACATGTTGGCCCCAGTTGCTATGTTACGGTATGACCGAATTGCTAAGATCAGGGAAAATCGAGTTATAAGCTGCTAC